>OZ026625.1:92147322-92158322 GCA_964020975.1 Hermodice carunculata
GTAGAAAAAATACAAAAAGAGAAAAGGTTACAACCACAAAAAAGAAAGACCACAGATGACTTTACACAGTGACCCTCGCAAATGAGTTTGATAAATTTTTGTTGGATTATTGTCCTTACAAACATCAATTTTGTGCAATTGAAAAAAGAAAAAGATTGGGCTTTTAACCCCAACCCCCCACAGAGGTAATTAAGATTTTCATTGTACCTTGAGCATTTGACAGCACCCCTTAGCATTAGGAATTATTCAAGTGTAGCCAATTTAGATCAAGGGGATTAAAGATAGTGGCCAAACATGCATTTCCGCAGCTGAACTGATTCTAAATTGTTCAGTCTGTACCTCGTGTTATGCAATGAAATGTAAAAATTTCATCAAAACTAAAGATATGGGGTATTCTTGTATATGTTTCACTCGTATGGACACAACATATCTGTATATATATGTATATATATATATATATATATATATATATATATATATATATATATATATATATACATATACAGTGTATGTGGTGTGTACTGTATATGTATATATTGTATCTGTAGATACATGTGCTTGTTGTGATTTGCATAAATGTATAAATTGTAGCTAACATTGTATGTGTATGTATATCTGTACAGATGGGTCGTGTGGTCGAGCATGCTGCAGACTTCTATCACAGTAGGATTCCTAAAAAGCAGAGGAAAGCCACACTGGTTGATGAGCTTCTTGCTGATGCAGAGTTTAGGAGGTGAGTACCATACATTTATGGACCTGCCCCTGAAACAAAACATCAGAGTAGTCCAAAGGTTACTTTGACCATCAGCATTGTGTGACATAAAGATCTTTAGCATTTTGGGACGGAGTCAACAGCTTTCCCAGACAGGACCACTCTTGGTGCATACTCAGAGTACACTGAGCAAAGCCTGTATCATAAACCTCATCCTAAAGACGTTTGAGTATCTGTGACGGTGCTAAAATTAAAGAAGTTGAGACATTCACATCTCTATTCAAGTCCAATTTGACAGATATATAAATGACCTGAAACATTGGGAATTTGATCCTGTTGATACTTAACTCTTACAGAGTCAATTTAGAGACTGAGTCAACAGCTTTCCTTGGAGCACTTTCCGCGCGTTGCGCTTAAAGTGCCCCAAGGAAAGCTGTTGACCTGGACCAAATTTTTCACTGGGAACATAGGCATGCTGGTACTTGAATGAAAGGTCTTTTAATGAGGAATATGAATCTGGAATCATTACAGTAATCCAGCTTCATCAGCACAGCTTAAGCCGTGACTGGCACTCGAAGGGTTAATGCACATTCAATTGTACGTCAGCTGAGGTTAAAAGATGGTCTGTCAGTCATGTCCATGGCCATTCTTCATATGTATGTTTTGGATTTCTTCCCCAAAACTGTTACCCAGATCCACTTCAGATTGTTGGATATTTGTATGTTTATGAGTATTTTCTTCAAAAGTGCCCACCAGATCAGTTTTAATGTTGGTGGAAACATAGTTTGACAGGATCCTAGTAATACTAAGTGACTGTTTTCAGCATTTGGGTCACTTGTATTCATATACCATCAATTCAAAGGTAAGGTAACCTGGGTCTACAATTTCTCTCTCTGATAGCCTGGAACAATCAAATTCCAGTCAGTGTAACGTAAAATTTCAAAGCACTAGCCCTGGCAACCAGAAATTTTTGTTTCCTAATTGAGATTTGTAGATATTTAGACAGACATCTTTGCATGTAAGGCCAGTAATATGCCAAAAATGCTAGCCCCAAGGACTACAGTGGATAAAAAGAATTGAAGCACAAAAGCGAGACTCAGTTCTGCTCATCTTGGACCAGCTGAAGGTTACAGACTACAGTTGTGATTGGCTGGTTGCGCATCCCAACGGAGATAGTCCGTAATTGTGAAAATACTGTGTTTTCAGCATGCTGTAGCTTCTGGGTAAATAAAGTTAGCTAAGTCAGGTTTGCTGCGTCGCAGAGTTGTTTTATTGGTGGTCATATATGTGCACTGTCTTCCAGGCCAGGTGGGAAACTTTATGGTGGGGAAGGAAAATGATGTGACCCTGGCAAGAGCACAGTTCATACACCTGTATAAAGCTGACATCCAGGTGTTGTTCCGTATTTCAATTATCACAAATTAACGAGCTGGGAATTGTATGACAAAAATCTGTCCATATTTTTCTGACATTTTCATCTGTTAAATGCCCTTCACGGAATTTCAAAATACCAAAATGCTGATTTTTTAGACTGAAAAATGCTAATATGAAAAATAGAAGGATTTATAACTGTGGTCTGTGGCCTGAAGCAGGTGAATCTCAGCTGGGGTTGTGACCTACTTTGGTGTGAATATCTAGGTCAGCTGAACATGGGCTGTTCAGACAGCATCCTTTGCTTTATTGTAATCCTCTCCCAAGTAAATTAACCAGCTTGGTAAACACAGACCAACAGCATGAATAGCATAATTTAAGGCTCACATATATTTAAAGTGTTATGGTGTGAGATCTTTCTCAGTTGTGAAATTTGTGGTAACTGAGTGATGCTGGGTATCCTTTCTCCCGAGGCTCTCAAAGTAAGGTATGGTTAGCCCGGTTCAGATATGACCAAAATACAGAGAACGAGAATTATAGGTGGTGTCATACCGGTTCCTCCACAACTGGCCAAAACTGGCTGGTGGTCAGATGTCATGTGCTTCAGTGTGCTTGGCTAATTTTTAAAACATTGAAAAAGGGTTTCAAAGATGATTTTAGATGAGACCTATCAACATACCCTGGTCAACAGCTTTCCTAGGGGTGCCATGCAAAGGAAAACTGGGGATTTTAAGGAAATTCAAATATTAATGGAACAGCATGAGGGGAGGGTTGATCTGTATCATGAGTAATGTGTGTTCTTCCACTCACTTCAGGTACAACAAGAGGAAGTATGAGGAGATACAGGAGAGCAGGCCATCAGCCCGTGGAGCACACAGACACATGAAGAGGCTCAAGAAGAAAAAACGATAGCTACTTGTTCATTTCTTGAAAGCTTCTGTGCAGTTTGTGATGGGAATGTGTGCTACTGGTGTGTCATTTTACATTGTCATGGACATGTAGTTTGGCTGCAGGCTTCAGTGTTGCCCACTAAACAGACTCAATCTGCCCTTTGCTTGCAAGATCACTGTTTTAGCACTGAAAATTGACCTCAACTGCCAATGGACCCATAAGGTTATACACTGCAGTGACTAACTTCCTGATTGGTTCAGCAGTACATTGGAAGGGTAACAGTGTACATGTACTTTCATTACCCTGATTATTAAGAAATTCATGTAGTCCTGGGCAGATTAAGTGTAAAAGAGATACTATAGAGCTTGGTCTGCTTTGGAGGCAACCTTCAGCCATACTTTCATGAAGCAAGCCCTAGGTGCGTGTAGCAGAGGTACTGACAATACTTATCTGGTGCATGAGCCTGATGATGATGACCAGCAAACAAAAAAACAAAATGACTGCATGTGCTGGCAAGATCAATCAGGGACAACTAAAAATAGCTGGCAAATTGAAAGGAAATTGACAATGATATATGTGGTACAACATTTTCGAGGTTCAAAGGATATGTTAGATGGGAAACTTACAGAAAAAAAGCTAAATCTGCCATTTGTATTTGTAACGTTTTTACCCTTAAGGTGATGTTTGGCAGCCAGAAAATAGAAATGCTGCTTCCTCTGTTGATAGCAATGTTTATTGGGACATGGAAACTTCTATATGAATACTGGCAATCAGGCAAAAAAAAAAAAAAAAGGGTGATGTGAAAATGTGGCAGCATGGCAGATTCTGTCATTTGTCCATGAAATGACAGCTCCTGAGCATCCCTACTACAAACAAAAAGTGATCGTATATTGAAGATGGTCTTACATTCAGTTAAATCTCTTGCATGAGAAAATTAAGACTTTGTGGTCTTGACAAGATGGTCTGACAAAGCAAAGGCTTTTTTTTTTTTTTTTTTTTTGGCAAAAGGTGCTTTTTAGAGCAGGTACTACTGAAGTATGTCTACAGGACAAATGTTCAAAAAAAGGATCTTGAAGGAAAGTTTGTGATTTGAGTATATACATGGGCCCTTATTTATTTCAAAAGTACCTTGCCTGAAAAACTGATGAAACCTCATGCAGATGGTTGATTGTATGAAGTTATAAAGAATTGTTTATTCAGGAATCCGTCAAAAATTCAATGTTCATAAAATCCAAGGTGTTTTAGTTTTGACTGAAACATCCCCTATGAAAATAAAGCACGAAGTTGACATAACATCAAAACATCGACGTCTGAGCACATGGCATATACCAAGTTTGGTGCCACACTATTTTGTGTTGTGAATAGATGACTCGTATCCACAGTATTTATGCATGAATATAATATTGATGTTGAATAATTGTCAAATAAAGACATTTCACTAGAATAAAATGGATTCTTTGTTCACATTTCACTTTCAATTTAGTACTTGGCCATGACTGTATAGCTGTAGTATAGTTTTCAGCTCTTCTGACCACAGGTTCCATATCTGTCAGTCCATCTGGCCGTAAACTTTGGCATGTGAGGGCAATACAGTCCACAGTTGTCAAGATCATGAAGATAGCACCATATAACTTTCAGGACCTCTCAAGTGTATGGAAATCTGGCTCAAGTTTGATATTGGTGGTATCTGCATTATAATGTAATAAAAAGCAGTATATTTCCTTGTTATAGAAACAAATTTCAGTCATTTTGCACAAAACCAGACCCTGTCTTGAAAGGGCAATCACATGCCTGCATTTGGGGTGGCCTTAAAAGAGGGGGACCACTGTATCTGCATTATAATGTAATATATGGGTCAATGTGAAAATCTGCAACCACTGTTGCATCCTTAATGGTTGATAAATGTTGATGAAATTTAGTAGGATTTTGGAGGGCATCACAATTTTAGTTATGATGCCAGTGACACCACCTATAACTTGACAGAAATTATGAGCCAAAGTCTGTTGAAAGATGCAAAACTCCATATCTCAAAAAAGAATTGAATTTGACTTGCAAAATTTTTAGGATAGAGATCATGTCCAATGCTAATATGGTATATAATATCACTAACCTTGAGCTATTCTTCACAGGTGACCTGGTCTTTAAAGTTAGAAGAAGTGATTTTTGAATTGGAGGGTGTAATTGGACAGCTGTAACAAACTGAAAGAGAACAGAGCTTCTAGATCAAAATTGATCTTGGATACATTGTACATAAAACTCCACTTGGTGATCTACTGTTGGTCACTGTGACCCAATGATTTTATGACCATCTATTTTTCAAGGTCATTATGCACTGGAGAAAAGTCTGTAAGATATAATATCTTGAAGAAAAGAAAAGTTGAATGGTACCAAAAGTACCACATGTGCACTATGTGGAAGTTTGATATCTTGTAATATGTATGACCTTGATTAGTTTCTCCCGTCATCAAAGAAAAGCTTTTCAGGAAATGATATTTTAATGGTCACCAGATGATTTGTTAGCAGACCATTTGGCACAAGGGCCTTTTGGGTCTTAGTGTTCAGAGCAGAAGTCATGCAAATCGGTGCATCTGGAATGGAAACCTTTGGGTTCCCGTCCGGGTTTTCTGGAACCTTGGCCGGTCAGAGCACTCTGACCATAAGACAGTCCAACAGGTCTGGAAAACCACACATGCCTCGATAAACTTCCCCAGGTCCTGGCTCTGAGAGCTCAGATCGTAAGTCAAAGCATGTTGGAGTTAGAAGGAAGGCACCCCAATCTTTGGTGGCACCTTCTGCCATTTGCATGCCTTTGGCTTAGGCAGTGGTCTCTCCCTTAGGTGACCCAACTGCCACCCTTGTTCTCCAGCCCTGCAGTGATGGCGTTGTCTGCTGTACCTTTGTGGGCTCTGCCACAAAGTGAGCAGCTGGCAATATTGCTTACTTCTGTTTTCGAACCAGGTATCCTGCCTCCCTCTCCTGAGAAGTAAGTGGACCTGGTGCTCCACAAGGAACAGCGCTTGTGGTCAGAGACTTTGTCTGATTCCGCCGTTGCATCCAATGTCACCCAGCCTGAGCAGACTGAGTTGATGGCAGAGCAGCTTGCTTCTTCTGCCTTGACTCCGCTTTCTCTCAGGCCCAAGGATCTGGAGCTCCATCAGGCTCCCTCCTGCTGGCAGACTGCTTAGTTGGAGGCAGCTGTGGTCTCTGAGCCAAGTCTCCCAGAGATCCGGCAGCTTCCCTCCACACATCACATTCCACAGTCAGTGGCCGCTGTGTCCCCTGCTATGGGTCTACAGGAAGCCCCCCTCTCCAGTACCATATGGACTGAGCAGATGGAGGTGGCATTTGAGGCCGTGAAGACTTCCACAGAAGTCTTTGCTACCTGGAGTGTAGATGGATCCCCTGCTGTCACAAGTGGCCCCGCATTGCCCATGAACGATCTGGTTTTTTTTTTATGAGGCTTTGGGTCTTACCACTCCTCTCATGAGTCCTGAGTCTTTGGACCTCAACACTGAGGTGGGCAATGGGATTGTGTTTTCAGATGAGTCTGTTTGCAGATCCTGGCCAAGGTCAAAGGTTTGACCATCACACTCTGAGAGGCTGAGCTTGTTGAAGATGGTGGGGCCTGCAGAAAAGCCTTCCGCACCTGTGGATACCACATCGGCTCTGCCACTGGGCTTTGAACATGTCAAAGTGCTCACTCAGGGCCTGGTTGATGACCAAGCTGTGGTCCCACCAGAGGAGGAGAGGCACCATGCTGTTGCGCTGTCCTGTTGGGGCTCATCTCTGGAGGACACGCTGCAATGTACCTCAATTCCTGTTTCCCCCCTTCATAGCTGAGTTATATGACCAGCTCATGACCAAGACCCGCGACACAGGTTCCTGTAGAGCCGCCGACATGTGGCTACTAGAGCCAGAGGTGACTCCTCCCAAAGCCAGACATTCAGGGGAGATGGCGTTCTGTGCCAGAACATATCTTTCCCTCCCATCCACTGTCAGTGGATTCGGACTGGAAAGAGTTTAATGCTTGGCAGCAGAAGTCCATCACGATGTCTGCCAAGGCCTTCAAGTGGTTGGAGGAAGATGACCGTTTCTGTCCTTATGGCGTCCTACTCTGATGTCTTGTTGGCTGCTCTGTCTGTCCTGGATGATCCCAGGTTAGACCTTCCATTGGTCTTAGTCATGTTGAAGAAATGGCCCTTTGAATGCCTTGAAGACCCCTGACGGGTGGAGCTCAAGTAGTGGATGTGGAAGACTTGTTTCTAATTAACAATCGCTTGGGGGGATAGAGAAGCGAGATCCACACTCTAGCTCATGATCAACTCCAATGGTCACTTGATTACTCCCTGGTGATTCCGAGGCCTCACTTGGGCTTTTGCAAAGAACCAAGGGGCTCGAGATCAAGCTACAGCCTTCAAGGGTTTTGCCCTCCATGCTATGGATACTGCTCTTCCCCCAGAGGAAAGAGCCTTGTGTCCTGTGAGAGCCGTTTGCTGGTAACTCTCGCACATGGAAGGCAGCAGGGAACAGAGCTCCACCATCTTCCTACCCCTCGGTTGCCCTCATAAGGAGCAGGTTTTCAGAAACAGGATTTCTTTTTGGATTAAGCAGGTGATATGAGACCATACTGGAGAGGCCTGATCCCTTGCAGCTTGTTTCACCCAGAGTTCATCAGGTGTGATTCTTTAATGCCTCCCACCCTGTCCTGTGGAACATCATAGTTCTTGCCATTCTGAGAGCCTGCTGATGGTGATCGTCCATGACTTTTGCCAAGCACTACTTGTGTGTACACTTACTCATACCAAAATCACTAGAAAATACACATTTTAGTTTGTAGATGTTTATATCTTCCATTAGGATTAGATCAGCTTCAAAGAAGGGTGACCATAACCTAATTTCCAAGGTCATTAGGCCACTTTAGAGAATTTTCTTTCAGCATCCTAACTCAGAGTTTAACCTAGGATATCAATATTGCTCATAATAATAGTCATCTATAAGGGCTTCATAAAGTTCGAACATAGATAAACTTGACCCAATTCTCAAGGTCACCCCACAGTTTGGTAGAGTGTGGTTTCTGCACCATAGCTCAAGAATGTTTTGTGATAGGACTCTGATACTGCCCACGTATATTCTCCTTAATAAGGGCTAGGTGAAGTATGAAGATGGTTTACCTTGACCACATTTCCAAGGTCACGGAGGTACTACAGTAAGGTTTTGGTTTCTGCATGATAACTAGAAAGTTTTAATGAAAGGACCTGTATACTGCATAGTATGATATTCCATATCCATGGCTCAGTCAGGTTTGAAGATGGGTGACCTTGACCCAATTTCCAAGGTCACAGGGTGATTGCAGCGAATTTGGTTTCTGCATTGTAACTCAGAATTTAACAAAGACTTCAATATTTGCGTGGTTACAGTCCTGTTCTAGAGCTTGGTCAGCTTAGAATATGAATGACCTTTACCACATTCTCAAGGTCAACATACAGAGTCCTTTCAGTGCCCTTAGTTTTTGCAGGATAACTAAAGACGTTTTTGAGCTATGGATTTCCTATTGCACAGGAATATAGCCTTCTATAGGAGCTAGGTTAAGCTTGCAAACGGATGATCTTGAGCCAATTACCTAGGTCACAGTGCCACATTGCACATGTTCATAGTCTTCCATAGAGTAAGATTGACTTCAAAGAGGGCTGACCTTGACCTAATTTCCAAAAAGGTAATTAAGATGAACTTAAATTCATAATGACGGCAGCCAGTTCTATGCTGCATCTGATGAGGGTGACAGCATCAGTAACATTTGTGACAAACATAATACGCCTACATACAGAAGTTTGCGGTACACCAGCACACATTTTCCTACATCTGGAGGTCTGAAGCAAATCTTTGTGATTGTATTCTTTGATTATCTCAATGCTTCGATACCAGATTTATTTGATTTAAACAGGAGGCCTTTGAGCCAAAAGATTGAGACGTGTACTAATGCCCAGGATAATTGCATGACTTTTCAGTACCGTTTCATGTAATGATGAAACAATTACGTTCTGCCTCACAGATGGAATTTTCCTATTGACACTATCAGGACAAGAAGACTTAGTTTTATGCAGGCTTAAACAAATGAAAAAATACTTGTTTCTCATTGCATATCAAAATTTACTGTCCCATCACTTTTTTTAGCTCTGCTGACTTGTCTGTCAGCTGAGCTAATCTTGGGACGTCCCCATGCATCGATCAACAATTGACATTTTTGTTTTTTCCAAAATGGTCGGCTAGATTCTGTTGAAGCCTGGTGCAGATGTACCTAGGGTAGGTATCTACCAAGTTTGATGAGAAGGTCACGGTCCAGTAATTTTTTTATTTGTTTACTTTTTTGCGAAATCTTAAAGCATCTCCAAAACCAGTAAGCCAATTGCTTCGAAATTGCATAGAGATCCCTGTGGGGACCACTTGATCGTAATGTGGTCACTAAGTGGCGCTGCAATTTTTCTAGTTTTTACGAACTTTTGCATAAGGCATACGTTCCCATTGACAATAACCCATTTCAAAAGAGATTGCAAGTCACATTTTTTACTTCTACTCCAATACCATCAAACAGATTCACTTTGAACTGCGTGGGGATGTACTTTGGATAGTTCTGTACCAATTTGTTCAAGTGGTCACCTTCGGTGATTTTTAGGACTTTTTTTATTCCATTTTTGGCAAAACTGTAAAAGATATTCACCTAAACAGCCAAGGCCAATCACTTTGAAATTGCGTATGCACACTTCTAGGGATTTCTATACCTTTGTTCAACGTATGGTACTCTGATAAGTTTACACGTTTTAAGGATTTTTTGTGTGTCCATTTTTCTTGACCTTTTCTCCATCACAATAGATCCTCTTCATACTTATCGTGAATGTACGTGGACTTGATCTTCACCAACTTTTTTACTGCGTTGTGGTGCTGTTATTTTCTGATTTTTAGCTCAGATGATCATATCACCTGAGCTTATACCATAGTCTCAAAATCTGTCGTCCATCCGTCGTCCATCGTCCGTCATAAACAATTTACATTTTCGACTTCTTCTCCCAAACTCCAAGCTAGATCTGCTTCAAACTTGATGGAAACGTGCCTTGGGTGGGTCTCTACCAAGTTTGTTCAAATGGTCACGGTGCAGTGATTTTTGGATTTTTAATGAATTTTTTGCTCTTTTTTGGGCAAATCTTAAAAAATCTTCTCTGAAAACGCTCACCCAATTGCTTTGATACCACATAGGAAGACTCCCTGGGACTCTTAGTTCATAATTTGTTCACCAGGTGGCGCTGCAATTTGTTTCTAATTTTTTTTTATGAATTTTTGTGTATTGTAGGTATTTTCGACTTCTCTAGAACCGTCTCTCAGATTAAGCTGAAACATGGTGGATATGTTCCTTGTAAAAGAGTCAAACAAAGTTGTACACTATGTGGGAATCTGCTGATTCCTGATTTTTGACGATTTTTTTCTTACCGGTCAATGCAGCTTTCCTATTGATTACTATGGAAGTCAATAAGCATTGTAAAGCTAATCCACATTTGTGACTTCTTCTCCAAAACCGTCATCCAGATTAACCTAAATTTGGTAGGAATGTACCTTGGGTGGGTTTCTACCAGGTTTATTCAAATGGTTATGCTCCACTGATTTTTTTTATTTTTAATGATTTTTTGGGGCTTTTTTTGGAATAAATCGTAAAAATTCTTATCCGAAACCGCTTACCCAATTGCTTTGATATCACACAGGAACACTCCCTAGCACTCCTAGTTCGTAATTTGTTTACCAGGTGGCGCTGCATTTTTTTTTCTTTTTTTTTTTTTATAAATTTTTGTGTGTTATCGGTATTTTCGTCTTCTCCTCCAGAACCGTCACTCAGATTAAGCTGAAACATTGTGGATATGTTCCTTGTAGAAGGGTCAAACAAAGTGTACACTATGTGGGAATCCTGCTATTTCCTGATTTTTAACGATTTTTTCAATTCGGGTACGTACCGGTCAATGCAGCTTTCCCTATTGATTACTAT
>OZ026625.1:92158522-92191522 GCA_964020975.1 Hermodice carunculata
AATAGAGACAACGTCCAAAAATTTTAAAATTGGAGAAAAGAGACCAAGACTCACAATCCTATCACCCCTGGTTAGTAGGCATTCAGCTCCTGTACGGCCAATCAGAGAACAGTATTCTCACAGACCCCCTAATTATCAATTCATAAATATCAACCTTGTGGCAATCTATCTTCAGGTTGGTATGTATGAATTTATAATTAGGGTGTGTGTGAGAATCATGTTATCTGATTGGCTGTACAGGCACTGAATGCCTAGTAACCATTTTGAGGGTGATATTTACGAATTTATAATTTGGAACTTGTGGCTGCTCACATCAGTTACACAAGGAAAAAACCCCAATGTGCTGATTTTAGCCTCATTTTGAGCCACCTTGCACTGAAATACCAAAGCTCATGCTCCTATAGCAACCCAATAAACAATAATGATAACCAATGATGTATTTACACCGGATGATTATATATATGTATGTATGTATGTATATATATATACATATACACACACATATATATATATACATATACACATATATATACACATACATACACACATACATATACACTCACACACATACATATATGTATGTATGTATATATATATATATATATATATATATATATATATATATATATAAAGCTAAGCATAACAAAAAAAGGTCAACGGACACTACACTGAAGAACAATAAATGAAGGAGTTGAAGATTACGAAGACAAGACAGATAGCGGGGGCACTCATATAACGAATCGACTGAGAGGGTTATTTACATCAGGAAATCATGATTAGAACCTGCCATGTGCTACGATTATATAATGACATCAAATTGAAATATTTTCGTGTAATCAATATAGTCTTAAAGAGCGAGAAATATGAACATATTGTTTTCAGGCTACAAGCAGCAGTACCGAAAAGTAGAGTTTGAAGTGTGAAGTGAGCAAAGTTTATCTAAGCTTAATATAATTTATTGTGAGGAATTAAGTATCGAGGACAAGAGAAAAAGAAACGCAAAATATCTCACCAGTACCGCATACACAATCAGGCGAATCTTTAACAACGATTTGAAACAAATGTCTGTTAAGCTGGCTGCGGCCCATACGTAGTCGAGCATGTAATACGGCAGATTTTCTCTTACCAATATTATAAAGAGAAGGGTCTTTCACTGGGCATAAAGAAGGAGCCTGTATTTTTCTTTTAAATTGTGACAGGGAAGGGGTATTCCGAGTATCTAAAGGAAGAAAGTTCCAAAGGCGTGTATAAGAAGGATAAAAGGACTTATCAAACAGATATGTACGAGATCTCAACTGTGGTAAATCGAACCGCCTGCGAGTGTCATAATTGAAAATCTTATGAGGACAACGGAGTATTTGGAAAGATATATCGTAGGTAACTTGGTATTAAATTATGAACAATTTTGTACATCTGGATCAATTTGGATTTCTCGCGCTTTTTGGAAAGTGTCTCCTATCCAGTTTCTTCATAGAGTTTTACTGTTGGAGTAGTTTTCATTGCCCCAGTGACTACCCGTGCCGGAACAAGCTGAACGTTTCCACATGGTTTTTCACCATCCTGTGTACAGCCGTCCCATACCACACTGGCATACTCGAGAATAGGTCGCACATAATATATGCAGATAATGTACAATGTCTTGCGGTCCAAAACTCACTGTATAAATTTCATGATATTCAATTGCTTTGTTGCTTTTAAAGCAATTTGGTTAATATGTCCGTTCCATTTGAGACCGGCTTTTGTTGTCAAACCCAAATGCTTATGGCAGCTGATATTGTTCAATTGGCTTCCTTGGAATAAAAGTGTGTGTGTGGTGTGTGTGTGTGGGGGGGGGGTATTAGTTGTTGCTTCTTAGAAATAATCATATCATCTGTCATAGACGTGTTAAACGATACTAACCAGTCATTTGACCATTCAAAAACTGAAAAAAGATCTGGATTCAATTAAGTAGCGGCTGCGATGGGATGGTCGACTGCACGGAACAAGGAGATATCGTCGGCAACAAGCTTGATTTCAGATTCGACTATGTTTACCATGTCTTTTATGTATATTAAGAGAAGTGGTTCAAGAACTGAACCTTGGGGAACGCCAGCATTAATTAGTCCCCAATAAGAAACTTGGAATCAGAGGGCAGAGGAATTTGTGTGTGTATAATAAAGGAGAATTTCAATGCTTGTGAATGTAAATTTGATAAGTACAATTTCAATAAATCGGTGTTGGCGGAATTTAAACTGGATAAAGTAAAAAAAAAAAAAACAATAAAAAGATGTGTATACCGCAGTCCAAATAGCTCTTCTGCTAATAACAAAAACTTTGTAAGACTAATGAAGGCAATAGGTGAGGAGAAAACATCAGACATGTTAATTGTTGGAGATTTCAATTACCCAGAAATAGATTGGAAGAATGATGTATGTAATCACAGACCTGAGCATGAGGCAAGCCTGTTTCTAGAGAGCGTTAAAGAATCGTATTTATTTCGTCATGTGACAGAATCTGCCCGTTACAGAGAATCCCAAAAGACAAATATCTTGGATCTGATATTTACATCTAAAGAGGAACAAGTGGGTGATGTAAAAATACTGCCTCCAATTGGAAAAAGTGATCATTGCGCCCTTAAATTTAATATATTCGGGTGCCCCGAAGTCAAGACTAAAGACACGATTAAGTTCAACTATTACAAAGGAAACTACAAGAAAATGCGGTCAGAAATGAATATTAACTGGAAAGAAATTTTTGAAACGAAAAATGTAAATGAATGTTGGAACTGCTTGAAAAATAAAATACATGACTCGTGTGAAAGAAATATACCAAAGTCCAAACAAGGATTGAAAGTATGCAAGCCAGTGTGGATGAATGATGCTGCAATAAAAAGTTAGGAAAAAATATAAAGCTTGGAAAAGATTTTTAGAATCAGAGTCAAAGGACAGTGCTGCATATAAGGCCTTTGCCAGAGCCAGAAATCAAGCCAGGTGAGCCACTCGAAAAGCAAAGTATGATTTTGAAAGAAAACTGGCAGCTGATGTCAAGAAAAATCCCAAAGCTTTTTGGCGATATGTTAAGTCAAAAATGGAGACACAAAGTACTATACCGGATTTAAAAAAATATGAGAACACGCACGATAAAACAAAATCTGACGTTGAAAAGGCTGATATATTGAACTCATTTTTCAAACAAGTGTTTACAAATGAAGACTGTTCACATGTATCAGAACCTTTTTGACGAACATGCAATTCTAAATTAGAAAAGATTGAAATAAATCCTGAAATGGTATTAAAGAAATTGCAGGATTTGAACCCTAATAAGTCTATGGGACCAGACCAAATACATCCCAAAGTGCTTTTCGAATTACGTAATACACTAGCCGAGCCTCTGAGCTTAATCTTTGACAAATCAAATCAAACAAGTACTTTGCCGGCAGACTGGAAAACTGCAAATGTTACCCCACTGGATAAAAAAGGTAGTAAGCGCAAGGCTGCTAACTACAGGCCGGTCAGTCTCACCTCTGTTTGTTGCAAGATTTTAGAAGCTGTTATTAGGGATGCAGCTATGGACCACATGCGGAAATATTAATTTTTCACTGTTCACCAACATGGTTTTCTTCCTGGTAGATCTACAATGACCCAACTATTGAAAAGCCTAGAAGAGTGGACAAGCATGATTGAAAACAATGAATGCGTGGATATTTTGTATTGTGACTTTCAGAAAGCATTTGATAAGGTACCTCATATTCGTCTCATGAAAAAGATTGAAAGCTATGGCATAACAGGAGAAGTGAGTGACTGGATTAAAGACTTCTTGACAGGCAGAAAACAGAGGGAAGTGTGAATGGTAGCCTCTCAACATCGGCAAAAGTTAGTAGAGGTGTTCGACAAGGTAGTGTGCTTGGAGCATTGCTGTTTGTAATATATATTAATGATCTTCCTGAAGTTGTCAACTCTGGAATTAAAATATACGCTGACGATACGAAAATATACGGCAGGGCAAACAGTAAGTCCGATTGTTCACTTTTTCAACTGAACATTAACGCAATATTGAAGTGGTCTCAAGATTGGCAGTTACTGTTCCATCCAGAAAATGTCACATTTTGCATTTAGGGAAAAAAGTTGTTAATGAAACCTATTTCATGAGTTCACTTTTTCAACTGAACATTAACGCAATATTGAAGTGGTCTCAAGATTGGCAGTTACTGTTCCATCCAGAAAATGTCACATTTTGCATTTAGGGAAAAAAGTTGTTAATGAAACCTATTTCATGAGTTCAGAGGCAGAGGCAGTTCAGCTGGAGGAAACCATATGTGAAAAAGATTTGGGAGTGTGTATTGACGAAAATTGTTTGTTTGAAAATCATTATCAGACGATTGCGTCTGCAGCAAATAGACTCGTTGGAATAATAATAATAAAAACCTTCAGTAATATTGATAAATCGACATTTAACTACATATATAAAGGCCTGGTTAGGCCTAGGCTTGAATATGCATCATCTGTATGGAACTCTCTAAGGACTACAGAATCTGATTTACTTGAATGTGTACAAAGAAGAGCGACAAAATGGGTATCTGGTACTAAAGAAATGAGTTATGAAGAGAGACTGAGGTTTCTTGGTCTGCCAACACTATATCTCAGAAGACTTCGAGGGGATATGATACAAGTATACAAATATTTTCATAACATTATGATACAGACTGGAATAAGATGCTTCCATTAGCTTGTTCAAATGTGAATGCGGACATCAATTTAAGATTGTGTAAAAACGGGTACAAATAATAGACGCAGAAAACAGTTTTTCTCTCAAAGAATAGTGAATGACTGGAATTTGCTTCCCCGAGAAATAGTGAGAGCCCCATCAGTTAACACTTTTAAAAATAGACTTGATACACATTGGGTGAATCATCCCAATTTATACGACCGTAAAGCATCAAAAGATGTCTTTATTGGTCTGTGGTGAACACTACGAGCGGTCTATAGGCAAATGATTGCCCTTTTGCCGTAACAGTTATCTTATCTTATCTAGATATTTGGCCATTCATTACTGCACATTGTTATCGGTTAGAAAGATAATCATTGAACCACGAAAGAATATTTCCAGTTATACCGCTTTTGTCTAACTTATCCAGTAAGTCCTGATGCAAAAAAAAAAATAAATAAACAAAATAAAATAAAATAAAATAGAATAAAATAAAATAAATGAATAAATAAATAAATAAATAAATAAATAAATAAATAAATAAATAAATAAATAAATGAATAAATAAATAAATAAATAAATAGATAAATAAATAAATATATGTGTATATATATATGTATATATATATGTATATATATATATATATATATATATATATATATATATATATATATATATATATATATATATATAAACCGAGTCTAACCTCTTTCTGTAAATAAACAGCAAAACATAAGTCATGGTAGAGAGAAAGTAACTGATTAACGGTAAAGTCACTGGGTATAAACCTAGATTGATTTGCGCTTATAATCATGTGGTTCTAAAGAAGCTAAAAACGTGCTTAAATACTGATGGCATTCCTAATGAATTCTTGAAATACGGATGGTATGATCTTGTAAAATCTCTTGCAGAAATGTTTATTTCAAACTTTTGGAGCGCTTCCCGAACAGTTGGTTTAGAGGTATTATAAAAACATCACATAAGGAAGATAATAAAGAAAATTTGGGAAATTATAGGGGTATCACTGTAACATCCAATGTATATAAAGTGTTTGCATCTGTAGCTGAGCGTCAAATGATGAAGCACTTTGAAAGTCATGATGTTTAGGGAGAACTGCATGGTGTATATCGGAAAGACCAAAGGTTAGAAGATCAAGTGTTCGCATTGAAAAGGCTGTGCAGTTTAAGAAAAGAAAAAAAAAAAAAAACAAAAAACAAACAAACAAACAAACAAACAAACAAACAAAAAACAAACATGGGTAGCTTTTCTCGACATAAGTAAAGCATTTGACACTGTCGCATGTGGCAAGGTTTACCAAACACCTGCTGAGCGCCGTAGGTTTTCTCCGGGGTCTCCGGTTTCCTCCTACATTAAGTTTGGGATAATTGGGCTAAGTTGTTCGATTACAAGTTTTAACTGGCCCAATGTTTTTGCGATAATTTGCTTAAAGGAGCTGGGACATGGAGTCGTTAAGCCGACGCAAGGGGCGAAAATCTTTTCCCCAAAGGCGTATTGAAGTACAAGGCTTTTCGGCCGATCCTAAATGATGTCGGTAAGCCTTTAGGGCATGTTGAAAAGTTTTAGCTGAAACAGATCGGAAAGGAGGACTTACAGGTACCTTGTAGGTAACTGCAAGAACTTGATGCAGACAGAGAACTTGGAACTGAGATATAACTGGGGAAATAACAAGCTCATTAAAAAAGGCTGGCAGCTGGAGAGCCTTCACTTGACCGAGAACTGACAACTCTGAAAGATAAGGGACGGGAAGACAACTGGGCATTTATAGAATTAAATGGAAATTGATAGAGAATTGACAGTAGAAAGAAAACACGGAGCTTAAAGGGACTAGGAAAGAGAACTGGCAGCTGACAGAAAACCAGAAGCGAGTGTGACAGAACTGAGAGATGGCAGAAAAATCTGGTGATGACAGAAAATTATAGGGGCAGTCGAACAAAAAGAAAAATGACATATATACTCTTTCTGTGACACGTTTAGAGGGCTAAACCTATTTAACAATGCTTATATAACACAGGCAATGTGCGTAATGGTTTATCAAGTAACCACATGTTTAATTCAAGGACCTACAGAAAACTCTTCATTCATGATGTGCGCAAGTTTTAATTTTGTAGTATTGTGCCATTTCTTGAACAATAAAATGGCTAAAGAACGCAGGGCATTGTTCTGAATTTATTTGCACAGTACACACAAACAAACACAATAAGGTAGATACATTGAAAATTCGGTCAGAGCATGGACCTCTTGTTGTCTGTTCATGGTCAGAGCTGATTCACCCTGGTCACCAGACCATTTCTCTGGAACATATCCTGTCACAATATAGACACTCTGATTCCCAAACGAAGCGGCAGCGTGGAAGGTTTGAATACGTAAGCAGTTCAGTATCAAGAACCTGCAGGTAAAAAGATGGTTACGCGGCTTACTTAACAACAACAAACATTTCGGATGACTATCACTGGATCCCAGGGACTGACTTTCACGTTACCAGGGACCAAGTGTTCTTCAGCATCGTTTTCTTATACTACAATTACGACAGTCTAAATTCAAGAGCCAACAGTGACATAACTACCAATCAAATGCGCAATTGTTGATGTCGGCACAAGAAATGTTGTAGGTAAAATGTACAAGATTTAGAACAATAACCAGAAGCCAATCAGTGACCGTAAACCCCTCGGCCAGGACACACGGACAGACAGATGGACACACGGACGCGTAGGTGACGACAACACCGTTGGGTAGGTCAAAATAACTTCTGTTTGACCTAATGACAAAGCTTTGGTGATGTTGAAATATGCAGAGATATAATGACAAGACCATTTTTCGTCAATGCAGCACTGTGACCTAAATATGTGACCCAGTGACCTAGTTTTCACTAGGTGTCTGAGGCATTCTTAGGACCAACTGTCATAAATAATTGGTGCAGCTACAATGAGAAAATTAAGATTTGAAGATATTATGGTATCGCCATTTTTCTTCAATGGAGCACTGTGACCTAAATATGTGATCCAGAGACCTACTTTTCAATAGGCCTCTGAGACATCTTTCAGACCAACTGTCATAAATAATTGATGAGCTACATTCAATATTATTTTTAACATATTGTGTTAACGTCGTTTTTTTAATGTAGTACTGTGACCTAAATATGTGACCTAGTCACCTACTTTTGGACAGGCACCTGAAGCACCTCAATAGTCCCCTGTGATAAAAATTTGGTCTCTGTAAAATGAGTATTTTTGGAGATATGGCGTTCACAAGGCATGGACGGACGTCTCCTTTGAAACTTAAAAGCTTCATACACTATTCCACCATACCGACACTGGTATAAACAGGTAAATAGTAATACAACTTTTAGCACTATAAAGTTGACTAGAGGTGTTAAGAGGTAAAGTGTATTAAGGTATTAGCTGACAGCCACCTCTTCCACTGTACTGGATGAAGATTAAAAAGAAAGAAATCCTGCAAAAAGTGAGTATGATCATGGTTTTCCGACTTAAGACGGACTAGAGAAAGTTCTCTAGGTGGGTTAAGTATACTTTACCCCGGGTATTTTCCCCCTTACCACTCTAAACACTTTGAGGACTATACTTTGTCATTTCAAACTCCATCTTGACACAATTTGACTAATGTTCTTGAGTTAGTGTTGCATTTATTAGGTATTTGGTCATATCTCTGGAAACATTTCAACAGAGTTTTGTGTAGTTGTTGTTTTTTATAACCTTTGTGTTGTAATTTATGCAACAAAGTTTTTACCCTATTGACAAAATCGCTAAAAAGTGTGGTGTTTCTAGCAATACGTATGACTTGTCCGATACAAACTCCATATGCTTGTTTCTCTGGAATGTTTCCTGTCAGGTCAGGGTAGGAGATAATATCAAATTTGAACTGGTCTCTCTTGTCAAATATTTTTGTTACATACTGGTTGTTCTTTATTTCTATATCCAGATCAAGGAAAGTAGCTTTTGTATCACTTTCATTTTCCAGATTTAATATTAGTTCTTTGGGATATATGTTTTTCCAATTCCCTTTTATTTCATCTCCATTGTTTAAACCACACAGGTCATCTATAAATCTTCTTGTGTGAGAATAGGATCTTCTAGCAGCTGTAAAGATTGTTTTTGCCAATTCCTCCATCCATTTTGATTCATAATAATGTAAATAAAGGTTGGCAATATATGGGGCTGGATCTGTTCCCATTGGTATGCCTACTATTTGTTGATAGACTCTATTTCCAAAGCAAAAGTATGCATTGTTGATAATGTATTCTATCATTTGAGCACTCTTGCTTCGTGTAAGATATTCCTTTGTTACCTTTATCAAATATAGCCTCAGCACCAGATATTTTAATATACTGACACGTGCCACCTTTGAACGCTTTATCCAACATTGAAATTAACACGTTGTTTAAGTCTGTCGAGTTGATCTTTGTATACAATGTTGAGAAATCAAAACTTTGAATTGATTTGGCACCATTCTTTTTGTTGATTTTGTCAATGTCTCGTAGAATATCACTTGTGCTATCTCTGATCCATATTCTATTCACTCCCGTGTACATTTTCACTTTTTTGTAGTAGTTAGTATGTGAATTTTTGACAAGATTGAGGACTTTAGTGAGTCGTTTGGCAACTTGTTTCGAAACACATTTCTTTGCTGCAATGATGAATCTGAATTTAACAGGGTTTTTATGCATCTTGATAATTGCATATATGATTGGTAATTTCTCGTCCTCATTTGAGACAATGTATTTCAACTCCTTGTTTTTATCCACTTGGTCCTTGATAACAGTATCACAGGTTCCTGCCTGTTGATAACTTTCATTATTTAATAGTTTAGTACAAGACATGATGCAACAGAAATTGGAGCTTAAGAAAGAACAAACATGGAAAAGTAAGAAGAAAAAGAAACACATGAATCCTGAGATAATACACTATCAAAATCCAGCTATCGAGTACATAAATCTTCAAAGTATTCTTAGACTTCCGGAAGTTGAAAATTTAGTCAGCAACTATATTGAGGTGGATGTCACAGTTGCTTATAAATACACTTGTAGTATTCGTAATAAGGTCTTCAACTACAATCGGATAATGGATGACGCGGACTTAAACAGAAATTGAGACATTTGTTTCAAAGAGGACCGAACTATAGTGAAAGACATAACATCAACTTCACAAAGGCAAGAAAGGAGATTAAAAGAGGACGGACGGACGCGTAGATAATGACAATACCCCTCCGATCTAGAAGGCCGTGGGGGTGAAAATCAAATTGAATGGTTAATTACATATTTCAAAGGTACGGAGCCCCAGAAGGGACATGAAGAAAAACTGGTTGGCAAGAAGAGCGCCTCTGCAAGTGAGAAATAGTTTTATGCCATGTGGCCGTGGTCTGACCAAATGCCTTATTTTGTATGGGCGGAAATACATTATGGTTCAGGATGGGGGCGAAAGGGTGGTTTCAGCAATAATAACGCCAAGTGCTTTGTTGCGTTCATGACACGAGAAGTTCAAATGGTCACAAAAAATCTGTGATGTACAAACCGCGGTTGACCATAATCATAAATGGTTGCAAAATGTTTTGAGAATTGGACCGACAAAAGCTGACCTCATAGCCCCAGCCAGCTTTATGCAGTTGCCGCCCAAAATGCTTCACTTCCTCCATTTCATTGTTATTTTCATTTAAAAGCAAAGAAACAAACTAGAAAAGAAGATTTGATCCACAGCAGATCTGTCTGCTACAAAATTTCATGTTTGAAATGTTTTTAATGCACAAAACTTGAGAATGTGCAAGTTATGCATGGATATATGCCATCACGTGCCTCTCTGTATAAATTTTGAAGATATTAAAATTTAAAATTTTCAAATGCCCCAAATTTGCATTCAAATCTGAAAACATATCCATTAGATAGCCTCACCCTCTTTGTCTACATTAGTTTTGAAAATGTTAAAGATCTAAATTTTCAAATGTCCGTAATTTGCATAATTTTAATTACGTTAAATCTGAAAACATAAGATGGACCATCCTCACAAACGTGTAGCTAGCAGTTATAATCGTGTCTCTATCTAGAATAGTTTTGAAGATATAAAAGATTAAAGTGTTTAAATATCCATAATTTACATATTTTGAACATCTTGACAACACAATACTACATGCACAATTTCACTGCTAGGTCAATCATCATGTCAAATTTTGCATTTCTAGGTATTGCAGTGTCTGAGAAGGGCTCCGGACGAAATCAGGGCAATGTTAATAAAAAATGAACCGGAAAAGAAGATTTGCTTCAAAGAAAATCTGTCTGTGTGCCTTCAAAGTGAGAACAGTTTGAAATGCTACACTTTGCCATTGTTCAACATATGAATTTTGTATATTAGTTACGTAACGTTACCTCTCGACCACCATTGTGAAGACCTCTGTGTCTGGGCATGACGTCCAAGACATCAAGTTGAGATTCACTCACTTGATCCTGAAAACCTGACGATCCTGTGGCGCCATCTCTCAGTTCTTGTGGAAATGATGGTGACTCCTGGTGTGCATGCTCCCAATCTCGTTCAACCTATTTTGGGCACCATTACTGGCTTGCTCATCTGAGTTGGAAGCTCCATGAACTTCTGTTCACCTTCACTGTTCTAGTGCTTCAAGCGCTTTCCTTCCTCCGGAAAATCTTTTCTCAGGGGTCGAGGACTCTTTGGAGACCTAGATAGCTGATTTCTGATCTGTGGATACCACTGAAATCATTGTGAGCTGAGATGGTCGTATGGCTTGAAACCTAACTTTTCAAGATGCCGTCTCCACATTCAGATCACAGAGAGAGGGAGGACAGTGCCTGCCGGGCAATTGTTGCTTGGCTGGGTCTGAGCGCTCGGATCCAGGTGCTTGGGTCAAGGTGCTCGGATTGTAAGTCCGGGAGGTCTGGAAAAACTAAAAAAAAATGCCTCGTGCCTTGGCAAACTTTCTGAACTCCCGGCTCGAGGGGCTCAGATCATGAGCCAAGGTAGTGGAATAAAACAAAAAGACATCTGGGTATGTAGGGGCACCTTCAGCTATTAGTGCACTTTTGGCCGGGGTGACACCTTTGGCTCCCCCATCAGCAAAGTCAGTTTTTGCGGTAGGAAACTTTGTCTTCCTCTGCTCCTGCTATCACTGTAGCTAAGTCTCTCTCTCTCTCTCTCTCTCTCTCTCTCTCTCTCTCTCTCTCTCTCTCTCTCTCTCCCGGCACTGAGATTCCTGGGGCCTCTCCCACCAACAGATTTCTGAGTAAGCAGTAGCTGTGGCCCCTCTAACGAGTCTCCAAGAATGGAGACCTTTGGGTTTCCATTCCGGAAGTCCAGAACCTCAGCAGCTCAAATCATAAGTTCGGAAGGTCCAGCACAACTCCTTGGCAAACTTTCCAGGTTTCTGGCTTTGGAAGCTCGAATTGCAATCTAAAGCACTGGAGATAGAAGGAATACACTGGGATCTGTAGGGGCACTTTCAGCCGTTAGTAGGCCCTCAGCACGGGCAGTGTTGGCACCTGTGGTGGCCTGGGTGACACCTTCAGCTCCCCTACTGTCAGTGTTGGCCTTTGTGATCTGACACTCTGTCTTCCTCTGTTCCCACCATCACAGCAGCTGAGTCCAGGCAGATGCTGTTGGTGGAGTAGCTAGCTCACTGCTCCTGCCTTGAGTCTACTTCATCTCCTCACCGAGACTCTTGGAGCCCTTCCTCCCAGCAGATTACTCAGTCAATGGCAGCTGTGGCCCTGAAAGGAGTCTCCAAGATTGGAGACCTTCAGGTTTCCATCAGGGTAATTCAGACCCTGGGCCAGCTTGAGTGCTAGGATCCTAAGTCCGGGACATTCAGAGAATCAGGGGGAGCAAATTCCCCAGCAGTGCTGGCCTTTGTGATCTGAACCTTTGTCTTTCTCAGCTCTTGCCATCACTGCAGCTAAGTCAAAACAGACTCTGTCGGTGGAGCAGCTCACTGCTTCTGCCTTGAGTCCATTCTCCACTGGCACTTACACTCTCTGCCCCCCCCCCCCCCCACTAGCAGATTTCTTAATTGGCGGCAGCTGTGGCCCTTGAGCCTAGTCTCCTGGAGACCCAGTGGGATCCATCTGGCCAGCAGACATCTTGTCGGTGGCTGCTGAGACCACTGCACATGTTCTCAGCTTTTACAAGCACCTCTTCCTGGTCCCCTAGAGGGACATAGGATGGCGCCGGGTCATAGACTTATAGACCCTGAACACCAAGTTCCATCCCTTCAAATGGAGACCCCCGAGTCGGTGGCAGCAGCCAGCCCATGGAGACTCCATGGAAGTCATTTGCATTTGCGGGCCAAATATACCAGCTCTGAGTGCTTCCATTCGGTTTTGCCAGATTTCCATTAGAATTCATGGATTAGAGGGTCTACTGCCTGACAAAATATCCTGAAAAAAAAGGAAAAGCAGCATTGAAGGCATCCTTCCTCTCTCAGTCAATTTAAATCAGGTAACATCTCATGGCTGCCGCTCAGGCCAAAACATTTGGCACTGAAATACTGGTTCTGCCGTGGCAAATTTGCCGGCCAGGCCCCTTCATAGGTGCCCGCAGTGTGTGCCCCAGTTTCTCCCCCTTCTTCTCTTGGCCAAGCATCTGCATCAGGTCACGTTAGAACAGCGACAGCCACGTCTGGACCAGTAGATCTGATCAGCATGGATGTCTCTCACGAAGCTGGAAGGCTATCATATCATTATCACTAAAGTTAACGTTCCAGTGGCCTCTACGAGTCCCGATGGCCTGTTCCCCCTTGCATTCTGCACGTTTTTTTTGTTAGTTTTTGTTTTTGTTTTTGTTTTTGTTTTTTGAACGTCGATCACTGTTTCATAAAACCTATTCTTTCCGGCATTAAGTAGTGCCCTTGTCAATTTCAATTGTTTTCAGGGATAAAAACTGTTATATTTGTACACTAGGCCTATCTGTTTTTAATCATTTTACAATGCAGCTATAATTACTGGATTTAAGAACAAAAACAAAAAAAAAACAGCCACGTTTACAATACTGAAAACCAGGACAGCCTCATTCATGGCCGGATCACTCCGAGCGAGCTTCACGACGTGGCAATCGGAGGCAGGTGGTAACTTCGGATCTTGTTGATGACAGAGTCCCCATGCCAAGCTTCGCGCACTCGCACTGATCCAGCCATAAACTCGGCTGTCCTGGCTTGCAGTATTGTACACTTGTGTTATGTCCTGTGCCATATAGGCTTACTAGTATTACGCTATAAAAACAAATCAATAGTACCAGATTGTCATGCATTTGATTAAACACTTAAATGTCCAAAACACGACTTTTCAGCTGCTGCCATTTTCTGTCCCGTCAATCGTCATCATCTTTTGTCACAGTTTTAGTCAAATATGACTGCCACGTGATTGCAACTGTAGATAAATATGGCGTCCACCTAACACAGTTAAAACACTGCCAGCTGTGTTTCATTTTACCTGTTGGCCAAAATACCGATTCATTTTACACATTTATACTCTTGACTTGAGTCATTCGAAAGTGCACGTGTTAAGTAAAATACGTGTATAGCGCTTTAGGCTTCTTGTCGTTCTTTCATAAAAGAATTCTGACAAATGAACGGCGCCAAAGAAAAAGCAGATGACACTTGAACTTAACAGTGATGATTGAACGGTTGTCCTGGAGAAGTTCAATATGACCCACCTTTGGTGATGGTACAACAGAGAAAATGTTCATGACTCTGTCTGGGTATTCCTCTCGGATCTTGCTGATGAGAGGAGGAGTCCCTATACCGGAACCCGTACCGCCACCTAGTGAGTGTGTAAGTTGGAATCCCTGAAGACAATTGCAGCTCTCGGACTCTTTGCGAACAATATAGAACACGGAGTGCACCAGCCCTGCGCTTTAAGTGTAAGTTGTCTGGTCTGAAACGTTGTCCAAAAGGACCCGATCTAACGGAGTCTATGGTACCTGGTTCCAGATCGTCCAGAACGGCCCGAGGAACATATTTACCACCTGCGAAAAACAACAAATGTCAAACTTCCGAAGTAGTTCTGGCCATCCTTATGTCCATCATATACTCTGAATTAATCTTTGCCATAATTTCTCATCGAGAGATCACTCAAGATGTTTTTCCTAATTAATTCGTTGTAATAATTTGCAAAGTTACCGGCGGTCGAACTCAAGGGGTGTCTAGTTGCCCGAGACAACTTAAAACTTGTTCGGGCAATTCCCTGGTTGCCAAGGGACATCTTTTTATTTTCAGCTTAATCAAATATGGTATTTTTAATACAAAACGAGCCAGAACAATAATCACAAATGATTTAGTGGCATTTACATACATATCGCATAAAAAGTACTTTGGCACATGTACAAAACATTTTGTCACATTGAATGACTCATAGGAGAGGTCACAATAATTTATTATCTATGTATTCAGCTAAATACACAACGGAATGCACAAAATTCTCGAAGGTCTCACAAAGATGGTTACTTTCAAGATGAAGTAACACAATATGGTCTTCCCGGTTATACATATAAATTGAAGTAATTTCATATGCCTTTATAATTATCCAAATAAAATGTGAACTTTCAGTTTTCTATTTGTGAACTAAAAACGGAAACTTTAAAATTGTTCAGTCAGTGAGTATACACGCAATGAGTAAAAGCCATATTCCACATATATTGAGCCAGTAGCTTATGTCCTATTTTAGACCTACTTTTGAACTTTTTTTTTTTCATTTTGACTTGAATACAGTCTCGTACGAACAATCAATATTTTTTTCTAAATACAATACGGTACATTAATTGCACAAAAACACTGCTCATTGCAAAATTACCAAGTGCCATGTCACTCAGTATATAATTATTTGATAAATGTTTTTACATCGTAAAAAATGGGCAACTTCAAGGGTTTGGGGACAACTTTAAAAAAATGCTCTGGTTGCCCATGAGTAACTTGAAGAAGAAAGACATTTTTACACACACACACACACACACACACACACACACACACACACACACACACACACACACACACACATACATATATATATATATATATATATATATATATATAATAATTATTATTATTATTATTATTATTATTATTATTATTATTATTATTATTATTAATATTATTATTACTATTATTATTAAATTCAATTATTGAAAACACGTCTGAAGTTTGCTTCAAAACCATACATTTACAGATAACGGACTTCATTGTTTTTCAACATTTCCCAAATTATTTTATTTAATCCCCGCAAGCGACGAAATAAAAAGTACATCGAAATAATAGCATACATCGAGATAGGCTTTTACCCCATGTATCTGTAGTCCAGAGAAAAACAATGAATGGACCATCCTGCACCGTGCAGAATTTACTGCCGATCCATGCACCAGTGGAAAACTGTCGCGTGCACGCCCTACTTTAGGCACTGGCCTAATGGTTCCACGCCAGTAATTCAACCTGTGGAAACACAGACGAACAGAGCTACCACCTTCTAGTTCACTCAATGGATTACAAACATACATGTTTTATACACCAAAATGTTCGTAAGAATTTTTTTACATCAAATAAACACCAGAAAACATGGGCATGAATGGGACATTTTTCAGCAAATTGCCATGGCAACCAGCTCTGCGTAATACTACTTGCAAATGCAATATCAATGTGCGCACAGAGTGTGTAATCCAGCTGAATCACTGTGTATAGGCCTACTACTGCTGCCCCGAAAAGGGGCCCTGACTAGCCGCCCTGCCCGGGCTGTTGTAATGCCGAGGCATCCAGCGGGACCTTGCCTCCAAAGCAGACCCAAGCTGCGTATTTTGTCTGAAGACGTGTAGTAACACGTAACTTGGTCTGCTATGCAGGCAAAGCGGGACCCGTCAACAGTAAGTCTGTTCATTTTTTAAAATAATAACGTGCGAGATCAAGGAAATGCACAAATAAATACATTGACACGACACACAGATATCAAAAAGGAAAATTTAGGGGTCCAAGGCAAGGGCTTGGCCCAAGCGGGACGAGGCAGAAACACCTGCAGTTACATTGGAAACTTCGTCTGTACCTGAGTTGAACTTCGGAATAATGTTTAACAGCGATGGTCCCATTACAACATTAACATTTGCCACACAGTAAAGTTAACTGTCGAGCAAAGAACTCTTGCTTCTTTTGTCACATTAAAATGTGAATTAGTCTTTAAGGGAATCTAATATGTCGGACAGCTCTTTATAAATAATTCTTTGATAAAAACCTCCTACAGAGGTAAACACTTTGCTTCGTTATTCTATTGCACATTGACATGCACTTTCATGAACGAAGTTTTGAAGTTGAACTTGATCATGACGTCATCCAGGACGGTTACGCTAAGGTCGCGGGTCATGAGCACGTACGCATACTGACGTCATAACCATAACATTTGCAAATTAATACTGATTTCCCTGGCAATTTAACTGTTATTCTAAAATGATTGAGGATGCATGACAGCGAGTGACCAATGACATTGGAGGATTCAGGTCACCTGACCAATTTTTACCCAGTTTGAGTTGATTTGACTCAAATGGTCTAAAAAGTGCTGCAGATCTACTTGTCGCACACACCTCCATCCGTAGTCACAACTGTTGATACAGAATATTGTACAATTAATTTGTATTTTTTGTTTTCATTGACATGAAATTATACTTTTAATATATGGTAGTTAGTGATGATTAAACAAAGGACACATAAAAATCAGTAATTAATCTTGTTTAAATCAACCAAATTTAGGCCTACCGGTTAATTTGCGTTCAAAACCACAAGATGGCTCTGCAAAACATATGTGGGGGTTTGCTCAGTTTTCAGAACAGCTGAATGAGCGGCGAAACATGGACGACACTTCGAGGATATTGTGGAAATATTAGTAGTTTTCTGAGGTTTGTGGAGAATATTGAAGGACTTTTATGCAGCAACATTTCAGAATAAGGAACCTGGAGCTCTGCTCTCGGTTCCTGGGCTGCCCAAACGATTTCGATTCTGCGACCAAAACCTCAAAGGGTCACTTTAAAGCTATAATGATTACCTGCAGCCTCGTTGTAGTAAAGGTTGATAGGCTCCAGCTGCAGGTCTAAGTCGGCGTGTTATGTTCCAGTCGGGCCGATTCCGTGTTCATCGGAAAGTACTTCCCAGAATTGCAAACTAGAGAGGAAAAAAGAGAAAATCAATGAGATTATTGTTCGTATGCTTCGTTTTCTGATTAACCTACAAAATTAGTTACATAAAAGTCGCCAGGATGATTAAAAATAAATTACCCCCCCCCCCCCAAAAAGGGAATGAGTTTATCGACAGGAGACAGAACAATCATCCTTTGACATGCCATTTTACCAGCTTGCAACAATACTAGCACACACACACACATACACAAAACCTGCTTCCGTAGAAAATCAAAAAGCGTGAATAAAAACAGAAGACTGTGACAGTATTGTGCTCTGCTTACCTTTGATGCATAGAATGACATTCTGTGCTCTTCAGAACATCCAGGTCAATTCAAGATCACTGTTTGCACTAACAGCTTTCACTCATTCAGTTCAGGGGTCATAATTTCTATAGTAAAAAGGGACAGGATCCACTATTACCAAAATATAAGCTAGTATGGGCTTTTAAACAACACAAGGTCATGAATTTATTGACCAGAGTCTGAAGGACTGCTGAGTATCAGAAAGTGTCAGTCTTTGGACTGATTGAAGATCCTCATGGCTTGTTTTTTAAGCTCTGCTGACCTAATGTCGCAGAACTTGTGCAACCGCTCATGTCTGTCCGTCCACCCGTAAACTTTTGCTCTTTAGCGCTATACCGTCCACAATTTTCAAGTTAACCCAGTATAACTTTCAGGACTTATTATAAGGTGTATGAAAATTTAGGTCCCTTTCGATATTGGTGGCGCCACCTACAGTTTTCTGTAAAATATTGGTCGAAATATGAAAATCTTGTGAATGCTCTAGCATCTTAAAATTTTTAATGAGGATCTTCAAGAATTAGTGGTGAGATCATGGGGGAGGTCAATGTCTAAGTTGCTAATGATACTAGTGGCGCCAACTATAATTTGACGGAAATTATGAGCCAAAATGTGCATAAGATTTAAAGTTCCATATCTGGAAAAGTAATGGGATCAGACTTGCAAAATTTATAGGATATATAAACCATGTCCAATGCTAGAACGTTATATGATATCAATGACCTTGACTTATTTTTGTGAGGTCAGCATGCCTGTAAAGTTGTAAGTGGTGATTTTGTAATGGCAGGGTGTACCTTGGACATCAATGGCAAAGAGAAT
The DNA here is from genome assembly GCA_964020975.1 of Hermodice carunculata. Taxonomy (NCBI): domain Eukaryota; kingdom Metazoa; phylum Annelida; class Polychaeta; order Eunicida; family Amphinomidae; genus Hermodice; species Hermodice carunculata. Next base: position 92,177,499 of record OZ026625.1, read on the forward strand.
TGAGCCTTCAGATCAAAATTGCACTTGATTATATTGTACACAAAACTGTACCTGATGACGTACTTCTTGGGTCACCGTGACCCAGTAATTATGGCATGTGGCGTTTTTTTCCAAATTTATAGTTTTTCTTCAATAACTCGAAAAGTTGTTACCCCATTTGAACAAACAGACCATGTATGAAAAGCTGTATGTAGGGCGCATATTTTTAAGAACAATTTTTAAATCCGAGTTGATGGTCAAGGTCAAATAGCCAGTTTGAATATAGGGGTCATCTCATGAATGCTCTGCACCCCACAATTTTTGAGTTAGGCCCATATAATGTTTAAAACTTATAAAGTGTATGAAAGTGTTCGTTGACATCAATGTCGGTGGCGCCACCTATAGTATTATGTAATATACAGGTCAAAATGTGAAAATCTTGTGACCAGTCCAGCATCCTTAATTTTTTATGGACCATCATGCAATTTAGTGAGAATGTAGAAGAGGGCAAAATCTCGGTTGTTTTGATACTTGTAGCGCCAACTATAATTTTATTGAAAATGCGAGTTAAAATGTCTTGAAACATACAAAATTCCATATCTCGAAAAATGATTGAAATAGATAAGCCAAATTGATAGAGTACATTGATCTGGTCCAATTCCAATATAATATAGTAGATCAGTGATCTTGACCTATTTTTATAAAGCCATCAGATCCGCTAAGTTGGAAGAGGTGATTTTGTAATGGTACGGTCTAGTTTGGACATAAGTGACACAGAGAACTGAGCCTCCATATCCAAATTGCCTTTGACTACATTGTATATAAAACTTGGTGACCTACGTTATTGATCACCATGACTCAATGATTGTTTGACCGTAACCTATTTGTCAACGTCATTAAGCACTTAAAGAAGGGACATCTAACTCAATATCTTGATAAAGAATAAGGCGAATGATACCAAATGAACCACAAATCTGTATCATTTGGAAGTTAGATATTGCATAATATGGCTAACTTTGATTAATTTTTCAAGTTCGTGGATTGAATACATTTCTGAGAATGATTTTTTGGTTATGGTGGTTAGCAGAGCATTAGGCCCATGGGCCTCTTGTTTGACCACGGAAGGCTGGGTCTTGAGCCAGCAACCTTCGGCACCAACCACCTAGCCGAAAATGGAAAACGCACATCCACTGCACCAAATATCTATTCTTTCAACAACAAAAAAATGGTTCCATGGATGCAGGTATGCGTGAATGCCATAATCGACCCGGCTCATTTCATTGTGTATTTAATAATTTGTTGATGGACTTACCCCTTTCTAGCGGGGCCTGACTCACATAAGGTAAATATACAAGAAGAATGAAACACAAAGATAGTAAAACAAGCCAAAAAAGCAAACATATTTCAGGTCGTGAGTGTAAAATTGTCGCATAAAATGTGATCGCAATTGCGTTAATCTCAAGGTGAAACTCATACCAGTTCCACATAAAAAGTCTCCATAGCAAGAGTTTCATTGTTTTTTTTAAAAGCGTTTTGGGGCACGTTGGCCTGACTGTAATATTTCTGTTCCGCTTCAGTTTATTGAATAAATGTTTCCTTTAACAAGACCCTTTAAGTTGTAAATCCTAATCCCGCTTCGAAGTTTCAAAGCCCCGCTTTTCTGTACCGTTAATATGTTCTGTTTGCCAGAAATCCTACACAAAGAGCCCATACCATAATGGTCAATTATTTTAAAAATCCAACACATCAGACACAATGCATAGAGTCGGATTACTCGATTATCCACGCTGGAGTGATTAGAATTTTCCATGTGTCTTAACATTAAATTGAATTATAAAAGGAAACAATCCTCTCGTTTCATACAGCACCTAATTGTGGCCCTTACAGAACAATCGCAATGACGTAGAATGGTGTGGTGCTGCCATAAACGTTTTTGCATGTAACACACAAATTTACGAACTGATACATTGCGAGTAGTTGATATTTTGTCATACAAGACATACTGTATAGGCCTAAGTAAAAATTTTCCTGAAGTTTCACGACTTTTACCATTCGGGACATAAAAAACAGAAAAAAAATGCGCACATGACATTGTCTGGAGCTTAGCATTACCGGTCGGCGATTCGGGAACATAAAAACCGTGAAATTCGAATTTATATAAATCCGGGAAAATTAATGTTCGGGAAAATTGGTACTTATACAGTACTTGTCGCTTTGAAAACCCTCTGTGTCGTTTAAGTGTACATCGTCCATTCTGTCTGGGTGCAAACCCAGACATTTTCTTTCTTTCTTTCTTTCTTTCTTTCTTTCTTTCTTTCTTTCTTTCTTTCTTTCTTTCTTTCTTTCTTTCTTTCTTTCTTTCTTTCTTTCTTTCTTTCTTTCTTTCTTTCTTTCTTTCTTTCTTTCTTTCTTTCTTTCTTTCTTTCTTTCTTTCTTTCTTTCTTTCTTTCTTTCTTTCCATGATATCCAAATTTTGTCCACGCAGAATCTCAGAAACTGCTGCACTTGCAATCACCATATTGGCACGTAGATTCATCTACCAGTGCCGTTGTGCACCTGGGTATTGAATTTGTCATGTTGTTCATAACTATGGAAATTAGGGGCAATTAAAATTTTATAAGCTTCATATATTCCAAACTAACACAGATAGAGATACCATTCTAACTTCAGTTTATAGGTTAATGATGAAGCCTGATCCATTGAGCTGTGACGCAAAGTTGTAGGATTTTAAATTATGCTAATTAGGCACACATGGAAAATATAAATCATGAATATTTTCGTCTATTATAGATAGAGATGCCAGACCAATTTGAATTTATACAGCCCTATCTATTGAGCAGTGAAGCAAAGCTGTAGGATTTAATCTATGCAAATCAGGTGAATACACAAAATTTAAATCAGGAATATTTTCAAAACTATCATAGACAGAGATACCAAACCAACTTCTATTTATAGGTTTGCGATACAGTCCTCTCCATGTGGCAGTGAAGCAAAGTTGTAGGATTCTAATTTATGCAAATTAGGTCCATATGCAAAATTTGAATCACGAATATCTTCAAAATTATTATAGATAGAGATGCCAAACCAACTTCAATTTAAGGGTTCGTGATACAGCCCTATTCATGGAACAGTGAAACAAAGTTGTAGGATTTCAATTCATGCAAATTAGGCACATATACAAAATTTAAATTTTGAATATCGTTTAAACCATTGTACATAGAGATGCCAAACCAACAACTATGTATATTTTTGTGATACAGCCCTATCCATTGAACATTGAAGCAAGGCTGTAGGCGTTCAATTTATGCAAATTTAGCACACATGACAAGTGAACATTTTCTAAATTATAGACATACCATAAAATTGTATTTCTAAATTCCAGAACCTGCAAATAATTCCCAGTCTGAAGTCCGCAAATCAGTCCTTGCCAAGTACTGGTCTTGAAGGGACATCGACAGATTTGCTGTGAAGCAAATCTATTTTTCTAATTATGTCTGAGTGCCAACCCAGATATACTGTTTTCTCAATATTCTTTCTTTCTGTTGTCAGATTTGAAGCTGTCAAAATTATGCAAATTGAAAAATGTAAATCCCCGATATGTTAAAACTATGATATTCTATCTTCTTTACAACCAAATTTGTCTGGAGTTTTTCTCGAACACTATCATTCCGAAAACCACTAAACTTGCCATGGTGACTGACCTACCGGTGAAATTGTGCACCTCGTGTGTAATAGTTATGATTTTTTTAAAATTAAAATTAAAAATTTAAAAGCTGCATATCCAAACTATTGCAGATAGACACAAAATTCCAATGTGCATATAAATGTTTGTTACACCTGCCAATGTAATGGACATTAAATGAAAGTTGTAGAATTTAAAATTATGCTAATTAGGGGCATTGAAATTCTTTAAGGTTGAATATTTCCAAAACGTTTATAGATAAAGATGCCATTCCAACTTCAAGTCATAGGTTTGTGGCAAAGCCGCATCCAATGAAGCGTGGACCAAAGTTGTAGAATGTCAATTTATGCAAATTAGGTGAATATGCAAAATTAAAATATTAAATACCTTCAAAACTATTATAGAGATGCCATTCCGACTGCAATTTATAGGTGTGTGACATAGCTGCATCCAATGAGCCATGATCAAAAATTGTACAATTTAATTTATTATGCAAATAAGATGAATACACGAAATTTAAATCTTAATAACTTCAAAATTGTTATACATAGAGGTGCCATTCCAACTTCAACTTGTAGGTTTGTGACATAGCCTCATCCACTGAATCATAAACCAAAGTTGCAGGCTTTTAATTCATGCAACTTTAGGCAAACACATAGAATTAAAATGTTGAATATCTTCAAAACTATAATAGAGAGTGGTGTTATTCAAACTTCACTTTATACGTTTGTGGTATGGTCACATCCAATGAACCTATAACCAAAGTTGTAACATTTATTTTTATGCAAATTAGGCTTATCCACAGAATTTACATTATGTTGAAGAATAGTAAAGTGAAGCATTTCAAACTGTTCTCGTTTTGAACGCACCCAGACAAATTTGCTGTGTAGAAAATCTTTTCTAGTACTTTCTTTCTATATTCTTCACGACCAAATTTGTCCGGATTTTTTTTACGGTCACTGTTTTTCCGAAAACCACCAAACTTAACATGGTGACTGGCTTACCAGTGAAATTGTGCATATCGCTTCACATAGTCATGGTGTATAAAATTATGCACAGGAGGGGCAATTAAAGTTTTGAAGCCTCCACATCGTCCAAACTATTGCAGATAGACACAAAATTTTAATGTGTATGTATAGGTTTATGACACCTGCCAAAATAATGGACAGTAAATGAACGTTGTAGCATTTAAATTATGCTTATTAGGGGCATTGAAAAATTTAAATGGTGAGTATCTACAAAACTATTATAGATAGAAATGCCATTCCAACTTCCAATATATAGTTTGCGGCAAAGCCCCATCCAATGAACCATGAACCAAAGTTGTAAGATTTTAATTTTTGCAAACTAGGCGAATGCAGAAAATTTTAATTTTGAATAACTTCAATACTGTTCTACAGAGAGGTGCCATTCCAAGATCAATTTGTAGGTTGGTGACATAGTCGCATCAAATGAATAGAACCCAAAGTTGTAGAATTTTAATTTATGCAAATTAGATGAATACATAAATTAAAATCTTGAATAGCTTGAAAACTATCAAAATTATTAGGCGCAATTAAAATTTACAAACCCAATCATGGCCCTCTGTTCCTGAATAGAAACAAAATTCCCGAAGGCATTTCTGATACCCACCGCGGTATCACTTTGTCTTGCAGTTTTAACTGGCCAGAAATAATACTACGTATAATAGGAAAAGCCAGCAAAAAAATTCTCTTCTCAAACGCTAAAATATAGGTTTGTCTGGAAAGGCACTGATTCATCAATTCTTTTCTTCCCTCTACAATTAAATTATGGAATGATCTTCCAATAGATATTCAGCAATTCTCCACGTTATCACTTTTCAAAACCAAATTAAAATGTCTGTGGTTTAAATATGTCCTCTAATTAACTTTGTGCATGGAGAGCTTTTCCCTGTCAAACTCGGTTAAGATTACGTCACGCTCTTCTGCAATGTACAAAATTAACATCAGTGACGACCCAACATGTTTATGCGGGAGTCCACTCGAAGATATACTCAACATTTCTTCTTAAATTGTTGGAGACACTCCCACCCCCGCACTGTTCTTTTAGAAACCGTGGCTTCAACTTTGGCGCCCGGGTTTCGCCCATCCCTTCTCGTTCACGTAGGAAAAAATACCTTGTCAATGTCATGTTAAAGGGGAGAGCGACCTGGATATTAAATCAAACTAAGCAATATCAACAGCTGTACGGAATTACATTGCAGACACCAGACGGTTCAACTTCTAGTTACTTGTTATTTGACATCATTATGTGATGTCTACTCATGTATCATTTAAGTGTGTGTCACCACACAATTTTCTGTTTTTCCTGAAATTCTTTCTTTCTTCTTTACCAGCAAATTTGTCCGACACTTTTCTCGAACACTATTTTATATATAAACTCCAAAATTGGCATGATTGTACCACCATACAAGAAGTTTGGCCGTTTTTTACAGAAGAATGAAGATGTTTAAAATTATGCAAATTAGGGGCATTTGAAATGTTAAATCATGAAAATCTTCAAAAGTATAATAGATAGAGATGTCATTCCAACTTCTACTAGGGGGGTTATTGACCAGTGCGCATCTAATGAATTGAAAACAAAACTTGTAGCAATTTAAATTATACTAATTAGCAGCATTGGAAATTTTAAAACTTGAATATCTTCAAAACTATTGTAGATAGAGAGGTCATTTCAACTTTTACTAGGGGGCTATTGACCATTGAGTATGGAATGAATTTAAAGCAAAAGTTGTAGCCATTTAAATTATGCTAATTAGCAGCATTTGAAATATTAAAACTCGAATATCTTCAAAATTATTATAGATAGAGATGTCATTTCAACTTCAACTAGGGAGTTGTTGACCATTGCACATGTAATGAATCTAAAACAAAAGTTGCAGCAATTTAAATTATGCTAATTAGCAGTATTCGAAATTTTCAGTCTTGAATATCTTCAACACTATAATAGATAGAGATATTATTCCAACTTCTACTAGGGGTTGTTGACCATTGTGCACCTAATGAATTAAAAATAAAAGTTGTAGCAATTTAATCATGCTAAATAGCACCATTTTTAAATCTTGAATAACTGCAAAGCTATAATACATAGAGATGCCATTCCAACTTCTACTCTTGTGTTATGGACTAGTTCTACATTGCCATACCAATATGCTTTGAGGAAACACACACTGATTTACTATGCAGCAAATCATCTTTCCTAGTTTGCCACTGTTTTATTGCATTATATTGCGTTATTTTGTTCAATCTTATCTATCCTCTGTGTGTTTTTATGTCCGGAAAGCCTCCAGATTAGCTATGTATAGCTATAAGGTGATCCAGAATAAACAAATATATGTTTATAAGATAGTAAAACCAAAGAAGTACTTTCCAATTCAGACCACTTAACGGAGTACGACCAGACAGTATGACACAACTCCATTGGCTGGTCAGTGTTTTTCTGGTACAACTAACAAAAGGAAATATTTAAATCCAGCTATTTACTCATAGTTTAGGACCATACAAGGAAGTTCTCATATTAAAAAAAAAAAACAACAACTTCAGATTATGCTATGGCAACTGTAACCCTCCCCTTCTTCTTTTTAATGCAAAGGTGGCTTTTATTAACTCTTTCAGTGCCAAGTTTTGGACTGAGTCAACAGTTTTTATCGACGTGCTTGGGCGCATTGCCCCGAAAGGGCACCGAGGAAAGCTGTTGACCCTGGCCATTATAGAAAGCTGTTGACCCTGGCCATTATAGAAAGCTGTTGACCCTGGCCATTATAGAAAGCTGTTGACCCTGGCCATTATAGAAAGCTGTTGACCCTGGCCATTATAGAAAGCTGTTGACCCTGGCCACTATAGAAAGCTGTTGACCCTGGCCACTATAGAAAACTGTTGATCCTGGCCATTATAGAAAGCTGTTGACCCTGGCCACTATAGAAAACTGTTGACCCTAGCCATTATAGAAAACTGTTGACCCTGGCCATTATAGAAAACTGTTGACCCTGGCCATTATAGAAAGCTGTTGACCCCAGCCATTATATATTCTCTGGAACATCAGCCATGCTATAACTTGAACGAAAGGTCTTTCACAAGGAATATAACTCCAGCATCCTTATTATAATTGAGAGCAGTTCGTCTCACGTTGTCCTGCTTGAGTGGCAGTTGGCATTGAACAGAGTTACAGAAATCTGAGTTAATGATTAGCTTCTATAATATTGAGTTTATCTTAACGTTTATATTTATTTCATAGTCTGGATGGGCAATGAGTACAAAACATTCAGTGAGCATTTAGAACAATGCACATACATATTTGCACAATACACAGATAATATCATACTTATAAATTAGTAACATGCACCCTCACTTAAGATGATATACGTCCTCGCATCATACGTTTAAAATTGGTAACACATCGAAACTATGATGAAATCTGCCAGGACTGATTCATCTTGTTCACTGGATTATTTCTCCCGAATTTATCCTTTCCCTGAACAGACACCGTGATACTGTATTCATTTATTTACAGGCGACAGCATGAAGGCTTTGGTACGAAACGAATTCGGTGCAAGTACATGCATGTAAAAAACAAAGTCATGACCATAGTTATCAACAAGAAACAATTTCGAATGACTGTCAATGAGCAGAGGCCTAGTTTTACTGGTGGGTTGGAGGGGTAAAATGGGTTTTCTGTGATGGCGTACCGGGTATTATTATTTACCGTGCTTGCGCACTGAAAACCCCTTTATTTTCCGTACGTCATACCGACCATTATTTCTGAATTTCCTGATTTCCCATACATTGAACCAGGGCAGAAAACTGTTGACCCTGGCCATTATAGAAAGCTGTTATTTCTGAATTTCCTGATTTCCCATACATTGAACCAAGGCAAAGTTATTACCTGTATCAGCATATTGGGGTCCCCCACTAACCCCTTCCTTGCACGTTACTATGAACGAATTGTTCTTCAACATTGTTGTAACACGATCATGACAACCGTAATCCGTGTTGTAACAAATGAGTGCAAACATAGCTACCAATTAGGAACGCAAATTGTGATGCAGGCTCAAGCATTCCTGTAGGTAAAATGGTCAAATTCATAGGAATAAAAAAAGAATAAAATTGACATGTAAAGTGCACACTTAAAGGTGGTCTACACATTACAGATTTCGTCTAACTCTATTAAACATCTCGCAATTTTTTCAACGTAACAGCTTGCCATTTAATTATTCATGAAACCACCCTATCACCCCCATCCTTGAGCATTACATAATGTGTCCGTCCATATAAAATACGGCATGTGACCTCACCTCGGCCGCATACCATACCACTCTGATCACCTGTACAGTCTTTCGTCCCTACCAATCTTTCAACATGCGCGAAATTGTGCACATTCAAGCTGGCCAGTGCGGAAACCAGATTGGTGCCAAGGTAAGTGAAAATCTTATGTTTAATCCTGATTTATTTTTTGTGAATATGAAAAAGCTGATATTTTTTTGCAGTATTCCCGAAGAAATATATGTAGGACACTGGGTGACCAAAATCGCCAAAATTACATAATAGTTGGCGAATCGGACAAACTGAGGCGGCCCCTTATCAGAGCCAGTTCTAAGCTGTTGTCGCCGAAAAGTAGTTTCAAGAAGGACTGCACAGAAAAAATTATCATTAACTATGTAGCTCCAATATCAATAATTGTTGTATTTTACCAACTTTTACATGGCAATTAGATTTGTAATTGTCTACTTTAAACACATTATATTTAATATGTATATAGATGTACGTTACACTGCTCTGACGTCCATGGACCAACAGTTAGTGACTGAATATGGATCGCGAAAAAAATCTTTCAGAATAGGCAAGGGCAAAAACAGAAGGTTTAAGAACTGCCTAACAGAGGGCACTGCGGTCAGTGGAGGGCTGGGTTGTGTATTCCCATTACTTTATATTGTAATTTGCAACTTAATAACTTAAAAACTACTGCACATAGAAACACCAAATTTCAGACAGTAAATCTACATGCATAACTAAATACCTAAAATAACATAACCACAGCTACATAAGTGATCAGTTTATTTAAGGTTGCTTTAACACACAAACTAATGGGAATACACAGCTCTATCTAGCCCTCCAAATGTTTGTGTATTCAGTCGTGTATTGGGGTGAATACACACATTGGGGCTAATTCTGACCTTTCCTATTGGTCAAGGACTTCACGTACTACCTCATCGTTATTTACTTTTAACAAATGGTTTAAGGTGTTTCAGCCGAACTCGCCAAAAAGTTGACACAGATCGAGAGACAGTTCTATTAACCCCAAAAATTAAAGGGTTGAAAACTTAATCACGATACTTGTTTACGTATTGTATTTATATCCTTAAATGGGTTAAAAGTATTACAAATTTGACATTCAAATGTACAAACATAATGTGAAAAAAATAAAATACAAACTATGTCATGTACAAAATTGTTTAAAAACATCTACAATTCTTGCCACTGGCACCGCCACCTCTTGACCAGGTGAGAAGAAACTTGCAATGGTTATGTTATTATTGTCCCCAAGTGTCTGAAGTAAATTTTCCTGTTCCATCTCTGCACAATCAACAATTGTGTAGAAAGTGCCCTTCTGTTTCAATGTATCCAAAATTACAAAATATGCATAATCAATTTTGGATGTTCTCGTTTTTTATGTCTCCCAGTTTGTATTCTCAGTTGATGGTTGTCAGTCTCATACTTCATATCAGCAATTGTAATTGGGCGAAATTATTATTACCTGGCCAGCGCATTCTTCCGCCGCCAGTGCAGAGCAACGTAAAGAGCTTCTCTCTCTCACTATCTCTGGAGCAGCTCTGATGAGAACTCGACGAAAATGCATGAGCCTTGGCGCAAATATTTTCCCATGCTACTTTTGACACTATCACACATGGAAAATACTTGTTGATCTCAATTCCGTACCGCGTGGTAATAATTTGATATACACATCTGAGTGTACAAAGGCCAGCGTGTGTCCGGATAAGCCAACTGGAACGTTTTCTGGTACTGAATCTAGGAAATAATGCATGATGATGATGTAATATTCATTATGCAACACAGAAGCTTATCACAGTAACAACATGTCGTGCGTTACAAACTGTCTACTGCAAGCAACGCGTAAACTACAGTAATTATATTTTACGCCTGGATGGCTTATAACTTCACAAACTGCATCAGAACTCAGAAACTTTTTATTCGACAGTATTCAAAATTGCACACAGGATATTTAACAGATATGTATTCAATCATAATCTACAAAAGCTTATGTAATATGTCAGGATGACCCGACGTAAAAATTAAGATCCGCTATCGTACTTTCACTGATTGAAAATAGTAATCGATTCTCTTTGGGTTACAATTGATTTGCTCCCGTTCCTCCATCAAACTAAGCAGATTGTTTTACTTAATCTGATTTTATCTTCAGAAACACCAGGAACTTTGACGTGGGTTTTTGACTGACCTTACTTGGCTTTTGATATAATGTGGTGTTTATTGTATTGATTGTTTTCAACATGTGTATAAGTGTAAATGTAGGATTGTCCTGAATGCTATCTGGGGAAAACAACGCAGCCCTTTGAAATTGCGATTCAGGATTAAGATTTTAGGGCAATTAACGGGACTTGTTGGAGGAAACATTGTCTAAGGGGTTCAAACTATGCCCCAGTAAAATCGGTCAACATTTGAATGCGTTTATACTTTCTGTGTATACGAGCAGAAAATGTTTAAATCGACACACGTGTATGTATGTATGTATGTATGTATGTATGTATGTATATATGTTAGCATGCATGTGTGTGTCCGTGCGTGGGTGCGTGCATATAGGTGTGTATAAACATATTTCAATTTTAATTCAAGATTTTATTTAAGGCTCGTGGCTCACGTGATACATGAGCAATGTACAAACAAAGTGGAAAAAGTTCAAGGCGTTATACATATGCGGTTATCTCAAAACGTCAAAAAAGGAAACATTTGCGAAAGACACATTTCAAAGTCACACTGAATTTCGCTCTTGCATGGGAGTAATATAAAACCACAGCATATTTCTTGAATCCTTATTTCTCTCTGACTGCCGTAGATATCAATTTGCCGTTAGAACAGCTTAGGTACATCTATATATTACTTATTCTCTGCAGAAATACAACTAAAAATATTTCATAGTATCATTGTGACAATACATTAATATAATATAGAAGATAGCCTCACAATTTTTGCAACACTAAACTATTATACATCCACTCCCCCCCCCCCCCCATTTTACTTTCCTATGCAAGACGCATGGTTTCTTCCAAGCTCCGAACATAACACAAAATTTGGCATTTGGTGGTCTTCACACATCAGTGCACAATGATTCCTCCGTAGTTGAAAGTGGTCCGTGCAACCCACCACGTACAATGGATGTGTAATTGTACACGAAAAAAAAAATCTGGTTTTGTTTGTTTGTTTTTGTCTCGTGCCTGCATACTTCATGTACTCTTGCACATGACTAAGTTGGTAAGCATGACCAGGAAACGAATTATATTTACAATATCTTCATTATCTTTATATATTTTTTCCTCTGTTCTGTAGTTCTGGGAAGTCATCTCCGACGAGCACGGAATCGACCCCACAGGCACATACCATGGTGACTCAGACCTTCAGCTGGAGCGTATCAACGTTTACTACAATGAGGCCACAGGTAAATCAATCTTAAGTCATAATTACCGAGGCAATCAGTACTAATTTACAAATGCTGGGACCATGAGATCAGCAGATGTGTTCATTAAACGAGGCATTGAGATTAGCTTCACCGTCCTGAGTGACGATATGACGAAGTATACTTGGCTCACGCAAGTGCATAAACAAGTGTTGCCTCCAAAGGACACCAAGTTTCCTGTTGTCTCTGGTGCACGGAATTTGCTTCGGAGGCAACATCAAATGTGGTACAGATTTACAATACCAAGTGTTTCCCATCTTTCCTTGAAGTAAGACCTCTCTAGGATAAAAAAAAAAAAGTACATCATGTCATGTACTTATCCGACGAACTACGGGCAAATGCAACAAGAACTGTTTGTACGGCATTTTACGTATGAACATTTTTACGGGTTTTAAGTAAATTTTGTCATCTGTGAGTCTCAAATTATTAAGCAAGAAAGAACCATGTTTTCAATTAATTGAATCTATAAATTTTGAAACGTATTTTTGCAAGCTATTGCAACAAAGCAATTAATTGCAATTACTGAAAAAAAAACCCGGCAGAATTCTTAAATGATCTCCCCAAAAAAGTCTTGGAAAACAAATTGCAATCAATATTACAAATGAAGATATTTAGGATTGCTTCTAAACAGCCCTGACAACAAATTACAGTCAATATTTCCATTGAAGATAGTGAGGATTGCTTTGAACAAAATCTACCTTCGTTGTTTCTGCAGGAGGCAAATATGTTCCTCGTGCCATTTTGGTCGATCTGGAGCCAGGTACCATGGACTCTGTCCGATCTGGTCCTTTTGGACAAATCTTCAGACCAGATAACTTCGTCTTTGGCCAGAGCGGTGCTGGTAACAACTGGGCAAAGGGTCATTACACAGAGGGCGCAGAGCTCGTCGACTCTGTTTTGGACGTTGTTCGTAAAGAGGCTGAGAGCTGTGACTGTCTTCAAGGATTCCAACTTACACACTCACTAGGTGGCGGTACGGGTTCCGGTATGGGTACTCTTCTTATCAGCAAGATCCGAGAGGAATACCCAGACAGAATCATGAACACATTCTCTGTTGTACCATCACCAAAGGTGGGTCCAGTTTAATGCATACTGAACAGCACTGCTACACCAATTGGTTCGTATGGAATGCTTTCAAATGTTGTCTTTCTTGCCTGCAGCAGAATCTCTCATGACCATGGGGGGGGGTCTTGATCACAGTTCACAGGGAAAAAAAATTGTTTTCACAGTTCACAGGAAAAATTATTCAGCTTATATGCATATTCACGATTCACGGGCAATGGCTTAATCACAAATCCCGAAAATTAATTTTATTGTTTCACAGATCACGGAAAATAAAAAGATAGGATCACGAGTCACGAAAAATACCCTTGCCCCCCCCTCATCATTAAGACCATTCTCCTATCATAAAGACAATTTTAAGTTCCTCAACTGGTCTTAATAGGGAGATTGCAGTGAACTTTTTCATAAAAGTTTTGAATATACGTTCGCGAGAATGTTTACCTGGTCAACATCACTTGCTTCCTGAATCTAAACCTCCGCAGCATGTTTAGTAAACATCTTGACCCTTTGTTACGGGATGACAGTGTGAAGGCTGACGAGCAAAATTGATCATTGGTGTGGGGGCGATAATTTGACA
>OZ026625.1:92191722-92279222 GCA_964020975.1 Hermodice carunculata
TTTAGTCCGATTTGGTGATATCACTTAATCGTTTAGCGAAATCGTTAAATATTTAATGATATAATAAAATATATTAAGCGATATCGCTAAATGATATAGAGATATCGCCAAGTCATTAAATGATGTCCCGTAATGTGTGTGATTTAGCGATATCTCCAAATGATTTAGCTATGTCGCTAAAAGGTTTACTGGTTGGTATCCGTAAATCATTTGGCGATATCGCTAAATGTATTACCGCTCCTTATCTTATGTTGTCCAATATGGCTGCCAATTTGGAGGGAAGTGCAATAGCTTCAGCCTCTCAAAGTGTTCTGTCGAGAATGATCGTCTTCTCTTGCATTCTCAATGAGTTTATTATCATGAGGCAAAGACACTGAATGCTGACAATTAATTTTGTTGTCAAACTTACCAGTTAGCAGGCCTAAATGTCCAAATACTCGGTCCTTCGCCCGAATCACTATACAGGCACAGTACAACAATTACCCAGCATGTACTGATTCACTTATTTAGAGATATCATTAAATACATTTTATAAAGCGATATATCTAAACCATTTACTGATATCTCTAAACCATTTAGCGACATGGCTAAATCAGTCAGGGATATCCCTAAAGCATTTAGAAATATCACTAAATGATTTATGAATATCGGTAAATGAAACCATTTGGCGACATCACCAAATAATTTTGCAATATCGCTAAATGATTTTGATATATAATAGGACTAAATGTCAAAACGGCTTGCCATAGGTAATAGCTACACAGACCATATTGTCAACAATAGTTTTTTTTGTTTTGTTTTTAATTCAGTCAGAATACTTTCCGTCTGCAGGTCATAAAAGCTTGAAAATGATTAGAATATGCTACTTTGTTATACAACTGGCGGCTATCACACGATTGTGTTATGTATCTGAAAGCCATTTTGGTGAGTGTGCATATATATATATATATATATATATATATATATATATATATATATATATATATATATATATATATATATATATATATATATATATATATAAAAGCTACAATGCTGCATCACAAATTCTATGAATTCTTGGCTGAGTTACCTTGACATTAGCCCCTTTTTCTGTAGTGGACCGCTAACAAGTTGTCCTGCTCTCTCCGTTATATTTCTCACAAACTTAAAAGAAATGATGTAAAAATTACATTTTTTTTTTCATTTTAAAGAACAGGGGGATCAATTGTTTTGTCTCCTTGGTTTTCTCAGTTTTAGCCACCAGTGGGCGTTGGATGTTTTTTGAGAACACACATTGGATAACTTGTGTTAAATAAATACATACATGTACGCAGATTTCATTGGATTTTTAACATTGTTTTTCAAACCAATTTTCTGTTATGTAAGTCAAAATCAAGCCAGTTCACCGGGCGTACACCACAAGAGGAGATACCAGTCAGCAGAACACAGCATTTACCAAAAGGAATTTTTAGCTGAAGACTTTTTCTGCCATCAGCTAATATATGTATATTGATTTAAAAAAACTAAAACTATTCTCTGCTCCTTCAGCTGTAATACTATGGACCACACATAAAGTTGTTAAAACATCCTTTTGTAAATTATAGATTTATGTGTGCTGTTGCAATATTTTAAATAGCACAGTTTGCTAATTCTAACGCTGGGACATCTGTTATGATTTGAGCTGTCAGTGGATTGGATCTAGCAGTAACCATGATCATCTTCTGCTTTCAGGTATCAGACACTGTCGTAGAGCCATACAATGCCACATTGTCCGTCCATCAGCTGGTAGAGAACACTGACGAAACCTACTGCATTGACAACGAGGCTCTTTATGATATCTGCTTCCGTACCCTGAAGCTGACCACACCCACATATGGTGACTTAAACCATCTGGTCTCCGCAACAATGTCTGGTGTTACAACCTGCCTCCGATTCCCAGGTCAACTGAATGCCGATCTCCGCAAACTGGCTGTAAACATGGTCCCCTTCCCCCGTCTTCACTTCTTTATCCCTGGCTTTGCTCCTCTCACTTCTCGTGGTAGTCAACAGTACCGCGCCCTCACTGTCCCAGAACTTACCCAGCAGATGTTCGATGCCAAGAACATGATGGCTGCCTGTGATCCTCGTCATGGTCGCTACCTTACGGTCGCAACCATGTTCCGTGGCCGCATGTCCATGAAGGAAGTAGATGAACAGATGCTGAATATTCAGAACAAAAACAGCAGCTACTTCGTTGAATGGATCCCAAACAACGTGAAGACCGCCGTCTGTGACATCCCACCACGTGGTCTGAAGATGGCAGCAACATTCGTTGGCAACAGCACGGCCATTCAGGAGCTGTTCAAGCGCATCTCCGAGCAGTTCACCTCTATGTTCCGTCGCAAAGCTTTCTTGCATTGGTACACTGGAGAAGGCATGGATGAGATGGAATTTACAGAGGCCGAGTCCAACATGAATGATCTGGTGTCTGAATACCAGCAATATCAGGACGCCACTGCTGAGGAAGAGGGTGAATTCGACGAGGAAGAAGAGGAGGGTGAGGGTGAGGCCGCGTAAGAACAGCCCCATTCTTACAACATCACAGCAGCACAGTCTGAACAGTGAACTGTTTCTGTATCGTAATCATTCCTCTGTATGTTCGGCTTGAAATTCACTTCAGATTCCTAAAGACCTTTTTGCCTTTCTCCGTATCTTTGTTTTCAGCACGCTTCATGTTTTGCTTCAAGTTTGTGAGTTTTGTTTACAGCTGTCATGTTTGACCGTAAAACTATGGTCACTTTTCACTTTTGGTACAGTTACAGTGTACTTTATATCAAATCTACAACACTCTCAACTCTGAATTCTTTGCTTCTGTTTTGGACATTTATACATTGTAAAATAAAGCTAAAATACAAAAGAAAAGATAAAGCTGTACCAAAATGAAAGAATCAACATGATATTAATTGATCATAGGAATACTATAACGAGAATAGAAACTGTAACATCAAAAGCTGTGATGGTGTACTGGTTGAAACAAAGGAATAAAATCATTGAAAATGATTTTCTTGTCTCAAATTTGATTATTTTGATCGGTATGTTGGGGAGAATGTATCAAAGTGAAACTCGAAAAGTATAATCCTTTACTTCTAGAATTACATGTTCATGGGCAGCTCTTCTCGTAGTTATGTCTCATGACTGAATAACTTCTACTGTGTCTTGCACGAACATCAAATGCAGTTTTACCAGGAGGAAAGTCTTATATACTAATGGGGTCGTTGATAAACAGTTGGCTCATTGTGCCTCTACTCTGAGTTGCAAGACACTCTCTTTTCACCATTGATAATTTTTGAAGAGTCGACAAAGGCAAGATCACAAGTTATCACGTGGGGTCAACTGCCCCAAAATAATTAATCTAGCATAACTTTACTGCTGCCAATGATTGTAGAGTGGTTGGGGGTCAAAGTGCTTGAGCCAATTACCAAAGAACATCCATCTTGCTGAACAGACCATGACTGCTTCATTGACTAAAGACAGCCAGCTTGTATCCAAGTCACCAGAATGCGTGTAGCACTATCAGAATAATGAAAGCAAATACAGTCTTGTCTTGGCAGGCAAGTGTCCTGCTGTTGTCCTTGCTTTTTTGTCTCATTTTGCCCGATAATAGAATACTGTTGACAATTCCCTAAAGTGATTAGAATACACGGTTTTCATGACTGCACATAGCAGTTGTGACGCAGATATACTCCCAACACAAGGCCCGTACATCTGTTTTGAAATTGGAAACACATTCACATATCAATGTCATAAAATGGTATCTTCCACAGGCATCGGAAAGAATACAAATATTCTGTGTTCCTGTATGTACAGCAAGGTATAATATCTTATTAGATAGATTTATTCGTTATCCTTGCCTGCTAAGACAGACCAAGTTATGCTATCGTTACTGTGTGGGCGCTCCACAATCCGTTGAGCGCAGTGAGACACGCAGAACAACAGTCTGTTAAGCAGGCAATTGATATCCAGTCTCGGTTAGGAAATTTATCACCTTTCAACCCATTTGAAGCAATTTCAAGTTTTAAATGTGATCATAATAGAATGTCAGAAGGATATCCTTTTTATTTCTTTTTAATCGTTAGTCCAGGAGACTTTGTTTTACTCTCATAGCCTGTGAAATAACCCTCGTAGTATCTTATCTTAATGGCAAGTAAACATGGTTAAGCTCATCTAAATCTTTTTTTTTTTTTTAGATTCATATCCTCACCGATAAGCCACCCACCCCCGGGGGAAAATAAAAATCATTCCTGTATCGGTATGAGTGACTAGTCAGTGGTGCAAGAGCTGGTTATTGCAGCAGTTTTTATGGACACTCTCAGCGTGGTGATGGGGCCCTGGTGATGGTAGTTGTTGACTTGGTTGCTGCCCATCACTTAAATGCTCGAGCGCTTTTACAACTTTATCGCTTTAGTTTTGTTTACAGATGGTTAACAAGTTCAGGATTTTCACCGCATGGACACTGGAATATTAGCAGGTGTCCGCCATGCTGGCTTACATTATTTTTTTTTCAATATTAAAACATTTATTTGTCTTGTTTTACACAGAGGGGCTAATGACAATACGCACGGTAATGTTAAGTAACACATGTCCCAAATACCCCTACATAGGTAAACACTTAAGTATATATTTTATCCGTCTTGTTTCACCCAGAAGGGTTCATGATATGATGTGATATATATAACACGATAATGCCACACGGTATGATAATATTCCAGATTAGTAACATGTACTGACACTTAAGCCGGTCGTAAACTGCACGATTTTGTCTAAGATACGACATAATTCCCTGCGCCAGACTGTGTTCTGATGGCAGTACATCTTATTATGAGAAAGCCTATAGGTGAAGTCCGGACACCAAACATGGCTGTCTTCCTGCAGTTTGTTGCAATGTGTCCCTTTGCGCATGCTCTGTACCAGACTCCCATGCTGTCACCCTGGTGTATCAGATTATAAAGCGCCTTTTCAAATCTTTTGAGCGGAAGGGGTTAGGGTGGGAAGGGGTAGGCTTCACCTTTTCAGTGTATAAAGGCGCCGCGGATCCCCATTTGGTACTGCGAGTTTTGATCGTCCCCCTGACTTCAAGCTGTCAGCATAGAATATTGACTCCCATTAAGGAAAGTGAGGTAAAATTGTTTTATTCCACAAAACCTATATTTGACTCATTTTGCACTGTTTAATGGAACAGCATCATTTTGAAACACAAAAATGTAGAATTTTAATTCCCTTTTACTGGCAAAATGTAGAATTTGGACACTCCAATTTCTGTAAAAACGTCCATGCAGGATACATGGATCAAGGCCTTCAGGGAGCCTAGTGCATGTAGAATACATGGATCCAGGCCTTCAGGGAGCCTTGTGCATGTAGAATACAGAGATCAAGGCCTTCAGGGAGCCTAGTGGATGTAGAATACAGGGATCAAGGCCCTTCAGGAAGCTTAGTGCATGTAGAATACAGGGATCCAGGCCTTCAGGGAGCCTAGTGCATGTAGAATACATGGATCCAGGCCTTCAGGGAGCCTTGTGCATGTAGAATACAGGGATCAAGGCCTTCAGGGAGCCTAGTGGATGTAGAATACAGGGATCAAGGCCCTTCAGGAAGCTTAGTGCATGTAGAATACATGGATCAAGGCTTTTTTGAGCCTACCTGCACTTTTCAAGAACAAGGCCCCCCCTTCCCCAACTTTCTGTGAAGCGTGCCCAGTTTCATGTGGAAAAAAGCGATTGTGGTAAGCGCCAGCAGCTGTTAATATATATCTTCCATTTTGATTTTGTCAGGAAAAAACGGTTGACTATTATGACTCCATGCAATTAACACCGATTCTCTCATACACACCGGGATCCTGTGCTGCCGTCCACGCTGCAGCAAGGAGCTAGACAGCAAGGAGAGCAGATTCATGTATTACGCAGGGCCACATTTGCCTCCGAAGCATCCCCCTGACTCGCTATTGCGTTCACTGAGGTGGGCACTCGCTGACGAGAGCACTTCAGAAGCATATAGCGATCTGGGGGGATCCTATAGAGGCAAGGCCACATGGGCTTCTATGAAAAAAGTAACAACTTGAGAAAGCGAAAAGCTTAAGAAAGGTCATTCAGTAAATTTTTATACCTACAAGATGCTAAAACGTATTCATAATATTCATTAGTTTGATAGAAATATTGTCATTTCTGAATGGTTAGTAACATAACTGGTGCAAGCGCCCTCATCAAAGTGGCGGCATAGTTTGGTTTCCTAGCAACTCGGGGGACCAGAGTGAGTCTGCAATTAATATAGTATGAATACGTCCTATCAATTAATGCCAAGCGTACAATTTTGGCGGCCATCTGGTACATTGGTATTTCAAACTTTAAAAAACCTGTGGTGCTATAACACGATTTGCTGCGCTGCAGGAAATAGCAAACAATCAAAGCCTAGAGCTCGTGTATACCACACCATACTGTCCTATAATAGTCACTACCATTGAGAGACACACCCTGTGACCTGCGCGTATCACTATCTCTTATGGTTGATCGCGGTTCCAATAAATCTTTCTGGAGTTCTGCTGGTCTTACAATGAAAGGTGCATATTAAAGTTTCAAATAACCTCGCCACATATATGAATAACATTAACTCCAATGCATGATGGGACGACTGCCCTGTGCAGTGATGCTACTTGATTCAGCGATTCTTAGTCTTGTCACAGAAGTACACACACTTACTCTCTGGTTTTTAAAATTTTTTTTATTAGATTTCTGAGAGAGAATGATAATTTCATAAATTTGTGGAAAACAAAAATACTTAAAAACTAGGAAAGATAATTTGATGCATAGCAAATCAGTGTATGTGTCTTCAAAGCATATTGGTATAGCAATGTACAATTATTCCATGACACAGGAGTAGAAGTTGGAATGGCATCTCTATCTATTATAGCTTTGAAGTTATTCAAGATTTAAAATTTCTAATGGTGCTATTTAGCATAATTTAAATTGCTACAACTTTTATTTTTAATTCATTAGGTGCGTAGTGGTCAACAACCCCTAGTTGAAGTTGGAATGACATGTCTATCTACTATAGTGTTGGAAGATATTCAAGATTGAAAATTTCGAATACTGCTAATTAGCATAATTTAAATTGCTACAACTTTGTTTCCAATTCATTACAAGTGCAATGGTCAACAACAATCCCCAGTAGAAGTTGAAATGACATCTTTATCTACAATAGTTTTGAAGATATTCAAGTTTCAATATTTCAAATGCTGCTGATTAGCATAATTTAAATTGCTACAACTTTTGTTTTAAATTCATTAGATGCGCACTGGTCAATAACCCCCTAGTAGAAGTTGGAATGACATCTTTATCTAATATACTTTTGAAGATATTCAAGATTTAAAATTTCAAATGCCCCTAATTTGCACAATTTTAAACACCTTCATTCATCTGTATAAAACGGTCAAATTCCTTGTATGGAGGTACAATCATGCCAAGTTTGGAGTTTCTATATGTAATAGTGTCCGAGAAAAGTTTTGTACAAATTTGCTGGTAAAGAAGAAAGAAGAAAACTAGAAAATTTGCTTTGCTTGTTAGCAAATCAGTCTGGGTGCCTGGAGAAACTGCAATGCAATGTATCCAGCTGTGACATAAGTATGGCCAAGTTGGTGAAAAGTGTTGCACAATGATATAAGTAGACATGTCTAGCTTTGACCTTTCAAGGTCACTCTAGATCAATGGGTGCACGGTTGGCGGAGCTGCAACACGCTCGCTTTTCACCGTCTGCGGCCAGGGTTCGATTCACGGCCGGGGAAGCTTACCACACTGACTGTGCATGCTGGTTTTCTCCGAGTCCTTCGGTTTCCTCCACCAAACACGTAGGAAGGAAAGTATACGCCACCATCTGTGCCATGGAGAGTGATTAATATAGGCTTGGCCTGTTTCGCAATCCATGCAAAAGATATGGGTCTATACTTTTATACTATAGATCAAAAAAGACAACACCAGGTGAAAGCTTATATGTCACTTCCTACTCATGTTGAATAGTAACATTGCCCCAAAGTGCACCGTTTTCCATACACAGAGATTCTAATGCTGTGTTGCCTTGCTTTGACCTTTCAAGGTCACTCAAGGCAAAAAAAGACACCACCACATGAAAGTCTATATCATTTCCTATTCATGTTTAATAGTAACTATGGCCCTAAAGTGCACCGTTTTCAGTATCCAAAGATTTTCATGGTGTGTGACCTTGATTTGACCTTTCAAGATCACTCAAGGTCATAAAGGACAGCACCAGGTAAAAGCCCATTTACCATTTCCTATTCATGTTTAAAAGTAACTGTGGCCCAAAAATGCACAGTTTTGGAGATACAAGCTTATATCACTTATACATGCTCTCACTCATAGCCAGAAAATATGACAGATTTGAATTGTCCAGTGTCTCATATTTGCACAATGTTTATAGTAACAGGCTCAACAATATGTCTATGTGATAGGCCATCCTAAGAAACATATGTTTGCCATTTTAAAACATGTCATTGTCTATGATAGTTTTGAAGTAATCCAAGATTTTAGTTTTGGGTATTAACCTAATTTGCATAAATGTAAATGTTAGAACTTCAGCTCATGCTTTACTGGATGCACCCATGGGACAGTCCTATATGTATTGAAGTTGGAATGGCATCTCTGTCTATAATAGTGTTGAAGATATTCAAGACTGAAATTTTGTTAATAGTTTTGAAAATATTCAAGATTGAAATTCCGTATATTCTCCTAATTTGCATACATTTAAATGTTACAACTTTGGCTCATGGTTCATTGGATGCACCTATAGCACAAACCTATGTATTGAAGTTGGAATGGCATCTCTATCTATAATAAATTTGAACATATTCAAGATTTAAATTTTGTGTATTCACCTAATTTGCATAAATTCAAATCCTACAATTTTGGTTTAAGTTCATTGGATGCGCCTATAGCAGAAACCTATAGGCGGAAGTTACAATCGCATCCTTATCTATAATGTTTTTTAAGATATTAAAGACTTAAATTTTAGGTAATCATTTAATATGCATAAATTCAAATCCTACAAGTTTGGTTCATTGGATTGACCTCTATCACATACCTCTATATTGAATTTAGAATGGCATCTCTATCTATTATAGTTTTGAAGATATTCAAGATTTAAATTTTCAAAGTGGCTTAATTAGCATAAATTAAACTTTTACAACTTTTGTTTACCGTCCATTAGATTGGCAGATGTCACAAACCTATATGCTGAGCTTTGAATTTTGTATGTATCTATAATAGTTTTGAAGATATGGAGCTTTTAAAATTTTAATTGCCTCTAATTAGCATAATTTTGAACATCATGACTATTCCAAATCAGAGAGATAACTTCCCTACTAGGTGTATTACCATGTCAAGTTGAAACAGTGCAGCTTGCACGGTGTCAGAGAAAAGCTCCGGACAAATTTGGAGGAAAGAAGAAAGAAAGAAAGAAAGAAAGAAAGAAAGAATTTGAGGAAAAACGGAAAAGTGTGTGTTGACACATACACTTTAACTATGATTGTGACTCACTGGTGTGAGTGAATTAAACAACGGCGGAAGCAGAAGCCCTGTCCCTGTGCATTGAAATTTTTGTGGTTTTAAAATTTGGCGTCTAAAGAGCTCATTTCGATTGATTCATTTTTATATTTAATCACAAGATACGAAAATGCGTAGTGTAACTTTCTTTCTTTCTTTCTTTCTTTCTTTCTTTCTTTCTTTCTTTCTTTCTTTCTTTCTTTCTTTCTTTCTTTCTTTCTTTCTTTCTTTCTTCCTTTTTTCCTTTCTTTCTTTCTTTCTTTCTTTCTTTCTTTCATTCCTTTCTTTCTTTACTTCTATCTATCCACCTGAGTTGTGTCTATAGCTTTTCTCAGAGTCCGCTATAACTAAAAATGCAAACTGGTGCACAACCATAGTCCTACTATTGAAACTGGCCTCCTAATTTTGGAATAATTCATATTTACAAACTTATACAAATTACACAGAATTGAAATTTAAATAAAAGTCTTCCAAATATTCAAAAATTTTGTGTATTCATTTAATGTGCATAACTTAAAATGCTACAACTTTGGATCTTGGTTCATTGGAAGCAGCTATGTCACAAACCTATGAATTGCAATTGGAATGGCACCTCTATCTATAATAATTTTGGAGATAGTCAAGAATTAAATTTTGCGTAGTCACCTAATTTGCATAAATTAAAACGCTAGCACTTTGGGTCATGGTGCATTGGATGCGGCTTTATCACAAACCAAAATTGAAGTTGGAATTGCACCTCAATCTATAATAGTTTTGGAGATATAAAACTTTAAAATTGTTCAAGTGCCCCTTATTAGCATAATCTTAAATTCTACAACTTTTGTTCACTGTCCATCAGGTTGACGGTTGTCTGAAACATGCATGTGTAAGTTAGAACTTTGTGTCTATCTCTAATTTTTTTGAAGATAGAAAGCTTTTGAATCCTTAATTGCCCTAAATTTTCATAATTTTAAACATTATGACTATTCCAAACGAAATGCACAATTTCATTGGTAGGCAGTCAGTCACCAAGTTTGGTGGTTTTTGGAATAAGACTGCTTGAGAAAAACTCCGAAAATATTTGGTTGTGAAGAAGAAAGGAAGAAAGAAAGAAAAAAGAATTCTTGGAAAAACAAAATGTCTGGGTTCGCACTCAGAGATAACAATGTCCAATTACTATTTACACAAAGCCGTGTCTGATTTGATTTACACATGGATCGCTGGGATCTACACCTGGGATAATGTCTTCTCATATTGACGGCAATGCGTGTCGAATGCGGTATTTTTTTATTTAGGGAACAGTAGTTTTACCAATATTTTTTATAATTTAATTTTAAAACTTACTGTCAGACCAGTCAAACACTAACTTGATATTATACCAAAGTTACACCTCTACTGATTACATTGAATTAAACGACGCTGCTATTTCATTTACGCGCCGAGCTCTTTCATAAATTTCCACTACAGCTAATCTTGGCCGTGTTATAATTCATGCGACACCGGAAGCGATGGTTAAATCCTTTAGGAACTCCTATGATGTCATCCCGCAGAGCAAATGGAAGAAGCGAGATTTGTTACAAACTTCTTGCAAATCTATACTCAATATTCAGTAACTTGCCCATGTTTCTATTGTTTGTTTTTTTTTTCTTTCAAAACTAGAAAAATACTTCTAACTAGTATTTTCTGGGTTTGTGTAATTCAGCTCCATTTTTACAAATATTTCTTTCCCACATTCTGTGGTTATGTTTTAAGTTTTTTTACTTCGTTAATTTTCAATTGCGCAGTACGTGGGAAAGCATAGACATATTACCATCAGCTCCAGCGCAAGGTCAAACAACTGTAAGCACGGTGAAGCTAGTTCAACAAGAAACTCCTACAAACACTGCTTGATAATTAAACTTCATTTTCAAGGCAGAAATTCCTTCCTAAATGTGAAAGTATAAGTTTGTTTTTTTCCGACGGAATTATGTATTGGCTCTCGGGTGGATTAAGCACCCTGTTTTTGTTGTTCAGTGGTTAATGTATGAAACTTAAAAAATCTGTTATGCAGGCAAAATGAAATGTCTAGGTTGCCTAACTAGTTGTAAGGCACACTAAGCCAATATTTATAATGCACATAAAGTTTGGCGATTATTTGTTGTTAAAAACTTGATTTGATGCACGTGCAAACGTGTAATGGGAGAGTGGGCCGCAGGGAGATAAAACCAAATATCTGAAGATTTAAGTCATTCACAAACAAAAATCAGGCAATTTGCCATGCCCTTTGATACCTTATGAAATAGATGTTATTGAAACTAGCAGGGGTGGTAGGATATTGTTGAGAAATATCGCATGCCAATTATCAACACTTGGTCTCTGTCACACATGGTTTGTCCATTAAACGTCATTAGATGTCAACCACAAAAATAGGAGACCATTTGGTAATCATCTTTATTACAATTGACTTAAAGAGCTGATACTCCCGAATTTTATTCAAGATAAATTTCATTTACGTAAAAAATAAAAATAAAAATAAACATGTTCAGTGTGGTTTGTCTCATGCACCAATGATAGGTAGGGCTGAAATATCTACACTTTAGAATTCTTACTTTGAACCACGTAATGACCAATGCGCATGATCAGTGTTACAAAATACCTCAAAGATATGTTCCACATGTTAAAAGCAACGTTTAACATGGGCGACTGTCTGGGCTGGCCACCAGGTGGCTACCAGGTTGAGGTGATATTTGACCCATTTGCGCAACTTGCATAAGCAGCAACTGGTCAAAAAGTAAATAAGAAATAGGTTCATGGTGCGGCACATGAAATTCAAATTTACCTCTCACGTACTTTCAGACCGTTCCTCGGCTTGATTGCATTTTGGTGACCATGACCTCATTTTCAACGTCACATGACCCATGCATGTGCAAAGGTGAACACATCAGTCAACGCTTTGCATTTTCGTGTCTTTACTTTTTCTCCTTGGATAATAGTACGGCAATTTGGTCCTTAAACTGGTCTATTTCTTCAATGAATATTTTGTTTTGTTTTTTACAGTGTAAATCCCCACAGAAGTTCTCAAAAACATAAGCCACAAGCAAACCTGCACACAGAAAAACAACAGAAAGCGCTACCTGTGGGCAGGAATAAGGTTACAACATGAGGGCCTGATTGGGTTCAAAAGAACATGCATGCTGTGACGTACCTGATGCAAGGCTTCCAAAATACTAAAGAACAAATTACCCGATTTCTTGTGTAACATTTTTGCACCCTTTTCCTCTTGTGCTGTTCAAGACTATCATTCAATTCCTTCAGGGTCAAGTTTTGATTAGGTCAAGGGCTTTCCTCTTAGGCCTGAGCGCGAAAGAAAACTCCTGACATGAACCGTTCTTGTGGTCTCAACTGTGGACTTGCTGGTATTTGAACGAAAGTCGAATTACAAAGAATATGAATCTTGCGCGTGTCGTTATGCGAACTCAGAGCACATAAACTTCTGTCAAAATTGACAAAGAATAGAACAGAAATACACGGGCCAGTACGGGTACAAGCTAGTTAGAATTAGAAAAGAAGATTTGCTTCACAGCAAATCTGTCTGAGTGCTTTAAAATGAGAACAGTTTGAAATGCTACACTTTGCCGTCGTTCGACTTGATCTAATTTTTGTGTTTTTGCCTAACTTGTATAAGCTGAAATGCAACAACTTTGGTTCTTGCTTCATTGAATGTGGCCATGTCACAAACTTAAAAACTGAAGCTTGAATGATACCAGTATCAATAATAGTTTTACTACAACTTTGGTTCATGGCTCATCAGATGCGGCTATGTCACAAATTTGGGTCTAAAGAAGAAAGAAAGAAAAAATAAAGAGAATTTTTGGAAAACCAAAATGGTTGGGTTCGAACCGTGACATAAGTAAGGGGCTATATGTATTCAAACGTTGGCATGATGCACTGCATACCCTTTTATTGTTATCTTGGGCAAACTGGTTACATGTGGTAGACAGTGATAAACTTCTCTTATCTTAATTATACTGGAGATATAATTCTGAAAAGTTGAGTTTTCCAAGTGTGCCTCATTAGTGTAAATCAAAGTTTACAATTTTCATTTTAATATTAAATTGAAGTGGATTGACACTTCTGTCTATAATACATGTGCTTTTGAAGATGTTCAACATTTGTTTTTTTTTTAAAGTGTCCCCAAGTCAGTTAGCATTCTAATTTTATCAAATGTGCCCGTCGTACAAAGTTATGTAAAAAGAGGATAAATTGACATTTTTAGGCATAATACATTTGCAGATATTCAATATACACGTATTCATTTTTGTTTTCCCGCAATTGGATTTGCAGAGAGCACAAACCCACATAATCGTGTGCATACTTGGAGTACACACATTTCCAACTTCAAAAATCTTGAATACCGTCTAAACTATAATAGATAGAGGTGTCATTGCGATTGGCACTGGTGCAGTTATGGGTGTGGTGTGTGTGTATATATGAAGGATATATACAATACTTGTAGCATCTGGAAATGTGCTAATCAAAGAAATTTCACATTTTAAAACTTGAATAACATGAATAGTAATTACTCAGACACACAATTCTAGTGTTTACTTATACAGTGAAACCTCTCTACAGTGGGCACCCTTGGGACCATAGAAAAGTGCCCACTCCTGAGAGGGTCAGCCCTGCTGGGCAGTATGGATGAGTATGTGTGCATGTGCATGTACATTATTCCCACATGCATATACACATGTACATATTATAATTCAAGGGGATGTGTATACATGCAATACAATACTGTCTTTGTTCCTTTATTACATAAACAAATTTCAGCAGATGCTACCAGGAAACTACATGTACATGTACCTGTGAACTGGGACAAGCACTTTACTGTCTCAGTATTCCGAGTCTTAAGCTTGGCTATGAATAATAGGCTTCATCTCACTGGTTGCAAGAAACAAAAAAAAAAAACAAAAAAAAAAAAAAAAACAAAAAAAAAAATGAAAGGGTCCACTGAGATGACACAAATTCACACAGTGTTTCAAAATTCACAAAGTTGTGAAAACAGTCATTGAGGACTAGAAGACAATACTTTGATGGGCCTCACCAAAGAGGCTATCTGGCCTCCTTGGTCTAACCAAAGAGGCTATCTGGCCTCCTTGGTCTAACCAACAGAGCACTGTGTGTAGTCTATTAATATAGCATACACATATCAGGCTTATTCTGCCCAGAAGTTGCAGTCTTTTGGGATTGATTAAACAGCAGATTCATGATAGCTTCACGCAAACACAGACTAGCTAGGACACAGTCTCAGTCACAGAGGACTGATAACTCTGTCCAGCAATAGTGGGAACTATAGCCTGCTTTGTACATTTAGCAGCCTAGAGCAGATCTATTCTTGTATGAACAGAAAGAGATTCTCTATATTGTGTATTGTGTATTGTATTGAGAAACTCATAACACAATACACCCAGGTCATAACGTACAGGGTGTATTTAAATACACCCAGTTCAAAACAATGAAGAGTAACCAGTATAATAGAAAGCAATATGAAATAAATTTACAGAACTTTGTGCGGACAGTATAAACATTGGACGGGAATTAAACACAAACTGTCTACTTCCTGAAATGAAAATGCTGTACTGTGGCGAATATTGTTTGATCAGTTTCTATGTTTACGTCAGAACATCCCCCAAGTATGCTGTTAAGTAATATAATTTTATTTGACGGTTAGGGTCCAGGATCTAAGCCAGCACAGGATCTGCTTTCTTTACATGTCAGAGCTCCTTTTTACTCGTACTTTATTATGACTCATGCTTACCGCATACAGGCCGCGTCGGAGAGTAGTAGATGTTATCCGGATCTGGTATCCAAATTTCAACGGCATGCAATATATTATAAACTTTGATTCTTATAACAATATGAGTTATAGTGCTGAAAGTGTATGCATGGCAACTTAATGGCAATGTGTACGAATAATAATCAAATCGTTGTAGACTTATTTAGGAAGAGATAGAAAATACGGCACATTCATAGCAGCTGCTCGACTGCTCTTGCCCATATAGCTCAACAAAAAAGTGCCGTTTGATAGGCAATGTGTACGAATAATAATCAAATTGTTGTAGACTTATTTAGGACCATATAGAAAATACGGCACATTCATGACAGCTGCTCGACTGCTTTTGCCCTCATAGTTCAACAAGAAAGTACAGCATCATGGGCAATGTGTACAAATAATAATCAAATCGTTGTGGACTTATTTGGGACCAGATAGAAAATACGGCACATTCATAATAGCTGTCAACAGCTCTTGCTCATATAGCTCAACAAGAAAGTACCGTATTATGGGCAATGTGTACGAATAATCAAATCGTTGTAGACTTATTTAGAACCAGATAGAAAATACGGCACATTCATAATAGCTGTCAGCTGCTCTTGCCCGTATGGCTCAACAAGAAATTACCCGTATGTGCTGGCAGATCCCTGTGTGAAACTTGACAAAATGTATTGCCCTTGCAAATGTAACACTTTGAAAATTTTTTTTAGAAAAGCGATAGGCACAAATTATTCTCTAAATATAAACTGAGCTTGGAATGACCATCGTATTGAAATAAATATTCTGTATTTCCAGAAATGCTAGTGTCATCGCTAGAGTATCCATCAGTAGCCCCGCTTAGCACATTCAGCTGATAGATGTTGCCTGGCAACTGGAAACATGACACGCGATTGTAGTGGGAAATTAATATG
Source organism: Hermodice carunculata (assembly GCA_964020975.1). Classification (NCBI taxonomy): domain Eukaryota; kingdom Metazoa; phylum Annelida; class Polychaeta; order Eunicida; family Amphinomidae; genus Hermodice; species Hermodice carunculata. Next base: position 92,207,988 of record OZ026625.1, read on the forward strand.
CACGTATCGTATTGTTTAGTGAAATTATACGCAAAGCTTGATTTTTCTCATTCTTGTGCCACTTCCTTGTGAAAAAAAAACAAAACAAAAACAAATCTATCACAAACTTGATGAGTTTAACTTTAAAGTAGATAGCTATCCTTTCCCTGACAGTAATATTTCGGAACCTATTGGATATAATACATTTTGGTCACAAATTTTGAGTTCTTAATTTGAAGACTTTGCATCTAGAACCAAATTTATATACAATAAAGTTGAGTCAAAAGGATTCAAACATGTATTTTTGATAAATGTTTCTACAAATTTTGCTGTTAATATCCAGAGTTTGTTAGAAAATTTGGCTTCAATGATTTTTTTTTAGAGATTTTAGACTTGCCTGTTTGCTACTTAACTTTTTTCTTTTGGCATTATTCTGTTCTAATATTCACCTTTCAGGCGTTAAAGGCTGAAATGTTTTCTGCCAGGTTAACCCCCCCCCCCGGCTATCGGTAGCAAGCAGCGGCCGACGACAGTCACAAGCTTGCCTAATATTACTTAGAATCTGGTTCAGAAAATCATTACATTTTCTTGACTTAAAAGCTAATGACTTTCATTCTTTTCCGACATGCCCTAAAATATTTTGCTGTTAATATCCAGAGATTGTTAGAAAAAAGTTTTGCTGCAACAATTTTGGAGGATTTTAGATTTGCCTGTTTTGATACTTAATTTTGTCTATTAGCATCACTCTGTTTTAATATTCACCTTTTGCACATTTTAAGGTTGCATGTTTTCTGTCCGGTTAAACTCTCAGAGGCTATCGGTTGCAAGCAGTGGCCTACGACAGTCACAAGTTTGCCTAATTGTACTTAGAATCTGGTTAAGAAAAATTCATATTTTGATAAAATGTTCTTGACTTAAATGCGAATGACTTTCTTTCTTTTCTGACAACTGCACATTTACTCAATGTCAAACAAATAGTCAATTTTGACAGTTTTCATTATGTTGAAACATTAACTCAGGGTTAGCAACAAAATAGAGCTTCATTGTTTGGAGGCTTTCAAAGTGAGGAGTAGGTGTCATCATGGGGTTTGTTTTACATTTCTGGTGCAGGATGTCCATTATTGCAGTACTTATTAGGATTTCCCTTGGTTTGGTGAGCTAGCTGTAACTTTATATTTTATAATCACTGGGATTGAATATAATGCCCCAGTCGTTTCTACTTCAGTTATACACTGGCAGGTGGTTTAACTAACATACAGGTAAACTATCCAGCTACAAAGGGTACATACCGGTTCAAAAGTAAGTCAAATTGTTCCTATCTTAACTTGTTCTATATTAAGTTAGTAATTATGTTTAGTTTGACAGGTGTTCTTTATTCATAGCGAAGTTCTACACAAGATAAGCAAAACTTTACTTCTTAAAATAATTCATCATTTGCCACGTTCATATTTGTCCATTATTATGTGGGTTGTCTTTGCTGAACATTTAGCTTAGACAAGGAGCAGCTACTCGGAGGGACATGTGCGGGTACAGGCTCCGAAAGATGTTCTGAGTAGTTACCCGCTGAGGACCCTCGAATTTATTTTGGCTAATACATCCTATGTCAAAATTCTACAGAAAAATGGGTGCACTATGGACAGTAGTGCTTTCATATTTGTATAGGTAAGACAGTGACAGATTAGCTTATGGAGAGTAAAGAGTGTGGACTGCGAAACAGGGTAACGACTGCCAGAAAGTGGTTTTGGACAAAAAGACACTGATACAAAACAAAACTAGAACATCAGGTCCCGTTCCATGTAAAACACTTTTCTGTTCAAATTGTGTAAAAACCAATTTGAAACAAGAAAAAAGATTTGCTTCACAGCACTCTGTCTGGGTGCCTTCAAAACGAGAACAGCTTTGAAGCTATTCAAGATTTGAATTTTGTGTATTCACCTAATGTACATTACCTAAAATGCTACACTTTGGTTCTTGGTTCATTGGAGGTAGCTATGCCACAAACCTGAGAATGGAAATTATAATGGCACCTCTATCTACAATAGTTTTGGAGATATTCAAGAATTAAATTTTGCGTAATCACCTAATCTGCATAAATAAAACACAGAACTTTGGGTCATGGTGCATTGCTTGTATCTATTTCACAACCAAAAATTGAAGATGGAATGGCACCTCTATCTCTAATAGTTTTGGAGATATAAAACTTTAAAAATGTTTAAATGCCCCTAATCAGCATAATTTTAAATTCTACAACTTTTGTTCATTGTCCAGCAGATTGACAGCTGTCTCAAACATATATGTGTAAGTTCGAACTTTGTGTGTATCTGTAATATTTTTTAGATATAGAGCATTTTAATCTTTATTTGCCCTTCATTTTCATAATTTTAAACATTATGACCATTCCAAACGTAATGCACAATTTCACTGGTAGGCAGTCAGTCACCACGGCAAGCTTAGTGGTTTTCAGAATAATAGTGTCCAAGAAACACCCTGGACAAATTTGGGTCTAAAGAAGAAAGAAAGAAAAAAGAATTCTTGGAAAGCCAAAATGTCTGGGTTCGTACCCAGACATAAGTAAAGAGCTATATGTTTTCCAATGTTGGCATGATGCACAATATACCAGGTACACCTTTTTTTTCTATCTTGGGCAAACTGGTTACATGTGGTAGACAGTGATAAACTTCTCTTATCTTAATTGTACTGGAGATACGAGTCCGACAATTTGAGTTTTCAAAGTGTGCCTCATTAGTGTAAATCAAATTTTACAACTTTCATGCACATAATTATATTTTATGTTTGGAACGAGCGGGACTCGAACCTGCAACCTTTGGCACCAGTCGCCTAGCTGAAATGGGAAACGCACATATCCACTCGACCAAATCCCCATTCTTAAAAAAGAATGGTTCAATGGAGGTAGTTATGTGCGAGTGCCATATCAACACGGTTATGCAGTATAAGTACTGAGTCGGCATTCATTTCCAGAATCGGGAACTTAAATCCGCCAGCATTAAGGAAATGCCGAAAATATATATTTTATGTTTGGAACGAGCGAGACTCGAGCCTGCAATCTTTGGCACCAGTCGCCTAGCTGAAATTTTTATACTATAAAAATTATAAATTATTATTAATTGTAAACCAATGAAATGAAGTGGATTGACCCTTCTGTCTATAATACATGTACTTCTGAAGATATTCAACATTTAAATTTTGCAAGCAGACTCATAATAGACTCAGGCAAAAATCGACCAGCTGGGACACCAGTCTCAGTCAGAGAACACCGACAGCTTTGTCCAGCAATAGTGGGAACTATAGCCTACCTGGTACATATAGCAGCATGAAGCAGATCTGTTCTTGTATGAACAGAAAGATATTCTCTGTTTTATTGAGAACCTCATTACACAGTTGTTGGGAGTCACCACTCCCCGCATTTGCTACAAGACCCAAACCTTCCAAACTATACACCTAGCATGCATAGATAGAAGGCTGCCTTTGAGGCAGGTTCAAGCTTATTTATTATGAATGCAAAATGGTTGTCTAGCACCACGGAGGCCCATACAGCTTGTAACAAGTAGTAGACGGGTGTGTGTGCACTCTGGGGGAAATTTAGGGAATTTACAAAGTTTTGTTTGCATGCTATTGGATTTACCAGATGTCTCAAACATACATGTGTAAGTTAGAACTTTGTGTGTATCCATAATATTTTTGAACATGTAGAGCTTTTAAAACTTTAATGCCCCTAATTTGCATAATTTTAAACATCATGACTATTCCAAACGACATACCCAATATCACTGCAGGTCAGTCAACATGGCAAGTTTGGTGGTTTTTGGAATAATATTGTCTGAGAAAAACTCCGGAAAAATTTGGTTCTGAGGAAGGAAGGAAGGAAGGAAGAAAGAAAGTAAAAAGAAATCTTGGAAAAACAAAATGTCTGAGTTCGCACCCAGACATAACAATGTTCAATTACTGTTTACAGCAAGCCGTGTCTGCTTTGATTTACACGTGGGTCGCTGGGATCCTTGTCTGGAATTATGTCTTTTCATATTGACGGCAATGCGTGTCGAATGCGGGATTTTTTTTTGTTTGTTTGTTCAGGGAACAGTAGTTTTACCAATATTTTTCATAGTTCAATTTTACAACTCACAATCAGACCAATCAAATACTAACTTAATATTATTCCCCAGTTCCACCTCTACTGATTACACTGAATTAAACGACGCTGCTATTTCACTTACGCGCCGAGCTCTTTTATAAATTTCCACTACAGCTAATCTTGGCCGTGTTATAATTCATGCGATACAAGAAGCGAAGCAGATATGGTTAAATCCTTTAGGAACTCCTATGATGTCATCCCGCAGAGCAAATGGAAGAAGCGAGATTTGTTACAAACTTCTTGCAAATCTATACTCAATATTCAGTCACTTCCCAGTTTTCTAATTCTATTGTTAGTATTTTCTAAGGATACTTTTGTGTAATTCAGGTCCATTTAACAAATATTTCTTTCCCATATTCTGTGGTTATGTTTTAGTTTTACTTTTACTTCGTTAATTCTCAATTGCGCAGTACGTGGGAAAGCATAGACATATTACCATCAGCCCCAGCGCATGGTCAAACAACTGCAAGCACGGTGAAGCTAGTTCAACAAGAAACTCCTACAAATACTGCTTGATAATTAAACTTCATTTTCCTGCAGACAGAAATTTCTGCATAAATGTGAAAGTACAAGTTTATTTCCCCCCCCCCCGACAGATTATTTATTGGCTCTCAGGTGGATTAAACACCTGTTTTTGTTGTTCAGTGGTTAATGTATGAACCTTAAAATCTGTTATGCAGGCAAAATGATATGTCTAGGTCATTTGAATACATGGGTAGTAGTAAATGGAACAAAATACCATCATACACAAGAAATTCGCAAAGTTTAAATATTTTTAAGGTAGCTATTACAAAACTTATTTACAAGGACGGAAATCTTAACTAGTTTTTAAATGACAGATTTTTTATTTTAACTTAAATGATCGCTTTTAACAACCCGGTGGCATTTATTTACTTCGTTTATAATATTGAAGTCCACACTTTTAATGTGTTATTTATATTGTCTTGTTCATTGTGTATTCATGTGTGTCCATGTGTCAGCTTGGACCTCTTTGGAAACCAGTATACTTATTGTAAAAGCTCCCTGGTCAAATAAAGGTTACTTTTACTTTACTTTTACGCGTACTTTACAACAGGTGGTGGCGGGAGAGTAATCACTGAAAAATTCAGAATTCCGGATAGCTGAGGCACGTAGCGGTGCTGTTGTTGTTGAAGATTTAGAGCAAGAAGGGTTACCCACCCAACAGGCATCAGTATAGATGGCGCTGTACACGCACATATTCTAGAAGTCAAGAAATACTTGTAAACTCTCACAGCATCCCATTCTCCTCACTTATACCCATATAATCAAACTTAACGAGAAGCCATTTTGTTTCATTTTATTCCTTTGCTTCAAGCCATGCGTCTTGACAGGTTTCGACGGACGCTACATTTCCCCTTCTCTTTCAAGCACTTGTATAGTCACTTCATATGATGTTAGTTCTTAAGCGCCTCACTTCTCCGCCAAATGTTTAGCTGGATGGGAAATTAGAATTGTTTCCATCTATATTGAAGCTCGATCTTTTCTTGTTTTGCATTTTTGGCCTTATTTTGAAGGTTTAGATGACCGAAAGAGCGACTACGAATTCAGGAATTCAAAAATGCTGTAGACTTGATATGAAGTACATTCTAGCTGTACAATATAGATCATATGAGTAATGAGAATGAGAACACAGTAGCTGCACCATAGAGATCATAAATGATGAGAATGAAGTCGTTCGTTTCAAAGCCAAATCCACCTTCTTTACCATAGCAGCAAAATCATGAAGCAAACTTTATCCAAAACTCCGGTGACGAAAAGACGAAAGATCTTAAGGGATCTATATTACAACTGAATTTAGAATCGAAAATATAAAAGAAATGCGACAATCTTAATAAAGTTTATGGTTCATGGTACGCTGCTACGTTGTTGTAAGAATGGGGCTGCTTACGCGGCCTCACCCTCACCCTCCTCTTCTTCCTCGTCAAATTCACCCTCTTCCTCAGCAGTGGCGTCCTGGTATTGCTGGTATTCAGACACCAGATCATTCATATTGGACTCGGCCTCTGTAAATTCCATCTCATCCATGCCTTCTCCAGTGTACCAATGGAGGAAAGCCTTACGACGGAACATGGCGGTGAACTGCTCGGAGATGCGCTTGAACAGCTCCTGAATGGCCGTGCTGTTGCCAACGAATGTTGCAGACATCTTCAGACCACGTGGTGGGATGTCACAGACGGCGGTCTTCACGTTGTTTGGGATCCATTCAACGAAGTAGCTGCTGTTCTTGTTCTGAACATTCAGCATCTGTTCATCTACTTCCTTCATGGACATGCGGCCACGGAACATGGTTGCAACCGTAAGGTAGCGACCATGACGAGGATCACAGGCAGCCATCATGTTCTTGGCATCGAACATCTGCTGGGTAAGTTCTGGGACAGTAAGGGCGCGGTACTGTTGACTACCACGAGAAGTGAGAGGAGCAAAGCCAGGCATAAAGAAGTGAAGACGGGGGAAGGGGACCATGTTTACAGCCAGTTTGCGGAGATCGGCATTCAGTTGACCTGGGAATCGGAGGCAGGTTGTAACACCAGACATTGTTGCGGAGACCAGATGGTTTAAGTCACCATATGTAGGTGTGGTCAGCTTCAGGGTACGGAAGCAGATATCATAGAGAGCCTCGTTGTCAATGCAGTAGGTTTCGTCAGTGTTCTCTACCAGTTGATGGACGGACAATGTGGCATTGTATGGCTCTACGACAGTGTCTGATACCTGAAAGCAGAAAAGGATGAACAATGGTGCAGTGTAATTGGAGGTATTTGTATTTGAGTATGTTGACTGTAAACCTGTTTGCTCCCCTCAGTTGCAAGGCAACAGAACTATGCCTCCACTATGATCAGGGCCCTTGTGCTGGTTACATTACTTAACCATCCAGAAATAACTTTTTCTACCAAACAAATGAAACTTTCTGAATATGTCTAGCATGTTGTATGTTTTAAAACTTAATGAATGACTTTTCATAAACTTTTTGCATTTTCGAGTTGTTTCTTTTACCAAAAAAGCTCATTTGACCTGCTTTATACATGAATGTGCCCTCCTTCCTGTCAAGCTCCTTGCTGCAGTATAGGTGGCAGCATGGATCCCAGTTGAAATGAATGTATGCTATTATACCCTGCCTCCAATAATATTCCTCTTTCTGTTGTGTTAACAAGCACTTTTTGATCAAACACGATTCCATCTTGCTTGGAATTGTAGCTAAATATGGCGTCCACTGGTTACATCTGGCACTAATTGTTGACCAGGGTCTATCCTATCTGTCGGCCCTTAACCCATTTAACTCGTATTATAAATTATGGGTTTAAATATGTACCCAGTTCTCTCGGTGCCTCTAGATGGTGTGCCTGGTAAAAATGTTGCTCAGGTGCATAATAACTACGAATTTCCTCTCATTTGTTATATTAAAATTTTTGAAAAAGAACAGCACCGGAGAAAAAGCAGTTGATGTTTAAAATAATAGTCGTGATTGCACAGTTAGCCTAGAAAAGCTAAATAAGACCCACCTTTGGTGATGGTACAACAGAGAATGTGTTCATGATTCTGTCTGGGTATTCCTCTCGGATCTTGCTGATAAGAAGAGTGCCCATACCGGAACCCGTACCGCCACCTAGTGAGTGTGTAAGTTGGAATCCTTGAAGACAGTCACAGCTCTCAGCCTCTTTACGAACAACATCCAAAACAGAGTCGACGAGCTCTGCACCCTCTGTGTAATGACCCTTTGCCCAGTTGTTACCAGCACCGCTCTGGCCAAAGACGAAGTTGTCTGGTCTGAAGATTTGTCCAAAAGGACCAGATCGGACAGAGTCCATAGTACCTGGCTCCAGATCGACCAAAACAGCACGTGGAACGTATTTGCCTCCTGCAAAAATACAGATTTCAACGTCGTTTCAAAGAAATATAGACTGTCTTCATTTTGGTTATTTGCAATAATTAAATCTAGATGTAGATTTTTCTTTTGTTTGCCAACTCCCTTAAATGCTAAGTTGGAGACTGCTGCTACAGCTTTAATCTGTACACTTTGGGGGCAGTACACCCAAAGTCACAGAGAGAAGCTGTTCATGTGAGCCATTCATGTTTCTGAGCTATCGAGAGTTAAAAGCATGTCGTAGCTTAAAGGGAGAGTTTTGTTACTAGAATTTTCAATCTGCAATTATTATAATCACCATTCTTCAGAACTTACAAATTCCATAAAATTTGGTGCAATGACGCCTACTGTTCCTCAAACAATTCCAGCCAGGGTCGATATTTTTACTTCTTTTTTAAATAAAAAGTGCATATGGGCATTTATTTGAAGACAAGGTGACGTCCTGGTAATGGACAGAATAGGATGGTGGTCTCTGCCCAAGCAATTTGAAGTGTCAATTAAGTCCTTCTAATTTGTTTTAGCTGGCCAATGCCTGCACAACATACTTGGGATATGCGATTGACGCTTGGTACGTCCACACATAGCACACAGTAATAAGCTCATCGAGAACTTGTAATCATAATTTGCAGGCTGAAAGTACTCTACTCTGTGATATTGCCATCATTGAACTGAGTAATATTACAAATGTGGTGCAGGCAGCAGCCTTTGTTGTCTTTTCTTTCTTTTATTCTTGCCACACAACTTGTGCTTCTGCATAAATTCACCATTCCTTACAAAAGCCGGAAACTCCAGCTGTCAAGACGGATACTGCATGTCTTTAAATGATGGATACCGCATGTCTGATACAGCATATCTTTAAATGACGGATACTGGATGTCTTTAGATGACGGACACAGCATGTCTTTAAATGACGAATACAGCATGTCTAATACAGCATATCTTTTAATGACTAATACTGGATGTCTTTAGATGACGGACACAGCACGTCTTTAAATGACGAATACAGCATGTCTAATACATCATGTCTTTTAATGACGGATACTGGATGTCTTTAGATGACGGACACAGCACGTCTTTAAATGACGAATACAGCATGTCTAATACACCACGTCTTTTAATGACGGATACTGGATGTCTTTAGATGACGGACACAGCATGTCTTCAGGTGACGCATACTGCATGTCTTTAAGTGACGAATACAGCATGTCTGATACAGCATGTCTTTTAATGACGGATACTGGATGTCTTTAGATGACGGACACAGCATGTCTTTGAATGACGGACACAGCATGTCTTCAGATGCCGGATACAGCATGTCTTTAGATGACGGATACTGGATGTCTTTAGATGACGGATACATGATGTGTTTAGATGAAGGATACTGGATGTCTGTAGATGACGGATACAGCATGTCTTTCACCAAGAGGAAGGATCACAGTGCATTAATGGGGCTTAACCCAGACCAAACCTGTTCATTAATATTCATCCTCAGTATACTGAACAAGGCTTCAGATACTGTGGGGGTATTGAGTTCACGACTGCAGTATCAGCCTGAGAAACCTACCAGCAAATATCAAAGAAAGGACTGGCATTTGTGTATGAAGTATTGTTTTACCTGTGGCTTCATTGTAGTAAACGTTGATACGCTCCAGCTGAAGGTCTGAGTCACCATGGTATGTGCCTGTGGGGTCGATTCCGTGCTCGTCGGAGATGACTTCCCAGAACTACAAACGATGAAGATAGTGTGCATAATCAGTTTGGACTATTTTGAAAAGGAACGATAAACAAAATCATGCATCTAATATGCAAATTACTGTCGACTTGGACCCACAGTCTGAATTTATTGCTGGGAAATACGAGCATTATAAACTATCGAAATAAAATGCGTATCTTTAACTTATCTATTATTATGATGTCCACAAACAATATTTGCCAAAGAAGGTCCCGCGCCCAAAACCAGACCCTCTTATTGTGGGACCCTGAAAACTCTGTAAAGCGTAATGAAATTTTAAGTACATAGTCCAATGGAAAAAACTCCCAACCTATTACAAAATATCAACCATCCAATCCCAGAGGCAGAGAAAAGAGCCTGGAATGACTTTTCCAGGACCCGTCCCCTTATTTAGGACCCAGAATAAGTGATTCATGCTCTCATGTGCACATAATTTGGCGCCTGTCGTTAAAGCCGCGCGTCCAAACCAGCAGTTTCGCTCTATGCTTTGTACCGAACAGAACATTACAACATATGGACGCGTGTGTTTCCGTACGTACAGAACTCATCTTCGTAAATGTATTGGTATGCCCGTCATATTTTCATATGACTTAAGCAGGGGAGTTTTATCTCAAAAAGTATTTCATTTTCCCGTTTATAATGTTTTTTTTCTTTTTTCTTTTTACACTTACTGCTTTGGAATGTCACGGAAGAGAACGAGTCAAGCGTGTTAGGACACTAAGGTGACACAGTAGACTTTAAAAATAAGATTTTCACGTTTTTCGCTAAAATTATGTCGATTCAGTTGATTAGTGACTATTAAGTGCTGGTACAGCTAAAATATACCGGAGTTCCAAGTTCTATTAACGTCCTTAGCAATGTGTTTGAGAGGAGGGAATAAGTACGGGCCGACGGTGCGTGTTGTACTTATGATTTCGATGTAGTTGTCTTCCACAACTCCGGCGGTTTTGTCTGCCGTAATTTTCCTCAACTCGGCGGGTTAACTGGACACTGGACAGCCGGAGATTGTATGTATGTATGTATGTATGTATGTATGTATGTATGTATGTATGTATGTATGTATTTATGTATGTATGTATGTATGTATGCATGTATGTATGCATGTATGTATGCATGTATGTATGCATGTATGTATGCTGAAAGTTCCAAGATTTTGAATGACGTATCCAGTAACAATAATCGTTTTCTTTGCAAAATTGCATTGAGATATTGACCCCATTCCGTATTCCAAACGTGTTTCCATTTCTTTAGCGATTTCGTTGATCTTACGACTAGACTGTTAACAGCAGCCGAGGATAATAGTGGTACACATAGTTTACATGTCACCAACATGCTATACGCCTGGTATTAACGTGAGTCGAATCCGATCAATCAGTAATGCCTTTTGTGATGTTGGAGTTACGCGCTTTTCATATTCATGAAGAAGTAATCAATGGAAGTCAAATCCCCTTGGTTAACGACAATAGACACATAGATTGAATGTAACATTTTTTTTTCTTTCAAAATCTGGGTTGCTAGGATAAAGTTTTGACACAGAAACAAAACCAGTCTATTCTGATTACAATACCGGTACTTCAAATGTTGCTTACAGTTCGGGTTTACTGCGCTACAAATTCTGTGTAGGCGTAATAAAAACCTGTTTGTTCCTGTTTGCGCATGTTCGATGGACATTCAACTCTCTTTTTCTTTTTTTGAAAGTGCTCCAACTGTGATCTCTGGTGGGACAGAATAAATTGTCGATCAACTCAATCTTAAGTGGTATCAACTGCCATTATAATCGGCCAATACCAAAAGTCCGCCTTTGACATTAATTGGGAGAGTAGTCTGCACCAAGTTAGAACCAGGCACATGTTGGGTCCACCCTCCCTGATGTGACATATTCATAGATGTACAAAAATATACTTAAATCAAGTAAAATCAAGAGAAGAGAAGAAGAGAAAAAAAGTGTCCTGTCCCGTCTTCATTCATCGCATGTCCAGATTTTTTAAGCGCTTTAAAGAGTGACGACTCTTTATTTCTTGCTCGCTTGAAGAGGTCCCGGGCTTGAACAACAGCGCACAGACCGCTATCGACGCACAGTAACCAGTCTGATTCTGAGGTAACTTGGGTCCAAACTCAACACAATAATTTATGATATTCTAGGAGTCAAGAGAGAAACACCCTGTACAGATTACAAGAACAAATCTGACGATGACCAGGGTCGTAAAACAAAGCCAGCCAAGCACTGACTTGAAGTTAAATAGGGAGCGCCTCCAGAACTAGGTTTATCCTTCAGGACCTCGTCGTCCCCATTGTCTGAATTACAAACCATTTCATAGCATTTTTACCGCAGTCACCCCGCACACCGCTGGTGGGTTTGGCTTCACAGTAAAGAATCTGCAGCATTTTATGTCCTATTCACGTAAGTAAAACGAACAAAAACAGAAAATAACCACAACTAATAATACTGTGCTTACCTTTGCACCAATCTGGTTGCCGCACTGGCCAGCTTGGATGTGCACGATTTCACGCATGTTGAAAAATTTGTTGGTGGGGAAGGAAAGTTACTATACAAGTGGTTTTACTTAATGTTTGGCCGGGGCTGGTTCGTGGGGGCTTATTTATATGGGCGTCCATTCATTATGTAATGCTCAGGGGGTGGACGGGTGCTTGCACCAACCATTGAATGACACGGTAAAAGATCCAAGCACGTGGCAAATGAACTGAGGGTATTTCGAATTGCCAGAAACGCCTAACAACTGTGCAGACAACATCTTGATATCCAATTCTCAACTCAATCTAAACCTTCCATTAATTTAAATTTTGTCCATTTGGGCCCTAACTCACAACACCCTCCGTGACGACATCACCTTGATGCACCTGATTGGTAGCTATGTTTACATTCAATGTAACCATACGGTCATTGATTCTGAAAATGAGGTAACAGCTTTCATTAATAATTGGACCGTGGTGACGGCCAAAAGTGGGTAATTATCTGGTGCTACAGCCAGTCCGCGTGTTTATCGTTGCTAGGCATGGTAGTGACTAATTTTTAGTGTGCACTTGGACCTCTCTGGGCAAGTTTTACAAGCCTCGTGCCAAAGCTTCTAAATAAATAATATGTCAATAGCACGGAAGGAAATATTCCAGAGGTATGATCCAGTTTTTCAAGTACAAACCAGGCCCCACAGAATGAATACAAATTATGAAAGAAACAAAGATTTGCTTTATAGCAAATATGTATGTGTGTGCCTTGAAAATTAAATTCAAATTCAAAATAAAATTTTGTCTAATGCTAATCAAATTTTATTTGACCACAATCTTTTGATTGAAATTGCCGCTTAATCTTTCATAGGTTTAAAGTGACGAATCTTCTAAGTGTGCCTAATCAGCGCAATTTCAAATTTGAAGATTTGCATTTTCATTTTATTGGACACACCTATACCTCAAACCAATTGATTGATGTTGATATTGACACCTCTGTCTACAATTTTTTTGAAGATGATCAACAAATAAAGTTCACACGTATGCGTAATTAGTATAACATCAAATTTTACGTCCTTCACTTTCATTTCATCGGATGCACCTATAACACGAACCTAAAAAGTTCAGAAGACAAGATAGGGGGAAACCTCTCAAGGGAGGGCATCCTTGGTACTGGCAAACAGTGATAACTGCGGGGAGGTGTTCACTCCAGAGAGGGTCGGTCCTTTTAAATTGATGAGTATGTAGATGTAGAGATAAACATCATTTATTCTTTCATGTACAATTTGTTCATAATATTATGATCCAAGGGGAAACAGTTGCATGTAAAACATAGAGCTATCATACCGATAACATAGAGCTGTCATACCGATAGCATAGAGCTATCATACCGATAACATAGAGCTATCATACCGATAACATAGAGCTATCATACCGATAGCTCTATGGTAGAACATAACTGTTTTTCTTTAATCACATATTAAAGAAAATAAAGGGAAAACCCACAAACTCAAGAACTGATCAGATATTACATTACGTACGAGGGCTGGCTGATAAGTTCTAAGCCTAAGTAGGAGTAGGATATCTCAATCGGATTAAAACAAACTCTTCCCACCACCAAGTACAATCAATTAATGAATCACAGACATAAGAGTTGCAACTGTAGTGTGATTAGTGTCTTTGTACCAGACCATCTTGTAAACCTACCCATTGAAAACACCAGAAATGGACAAAACCGTCATCAAGTACTTGCAATTGAAAAGGCTAACTCCAACACAGATACATGCCGACATGGTCTCCACTTTAGGGGATGATGCCCCTTCCTTTTCCATTGTTAAGAAGTGGGCTGTGGAATGCAGGCGTGGCAGAGAGAGCTATCATAGATAGAGGTGCCATTTCAACTTCAGTTACAGGTTTGTGGCCACATCCAACGAACACTGAAACAATGTTGCAGTATTTCAATGTATCTAAACTACGTGAATATGCTAAATAGAAATCTTGAATGGCTCCAAAACTATATAGATAGAGCTGCCATTCCAACTTCAATTTATTAGTTATTGACATAGTTATATCCAAAGAAACATGAGCCAAAGTTGTAAAATTTTTATTTATGCAAAGTGGGTGAATATGCAAAATTTAAACATTGAATAGTTTCGCTTCCAAAATATTGTAGACAGAGGTGACATTACAACTTTTGTGACATATCTGGATCCAATGAACCATGAACCAAAGTACATGTAGTAGGATTTCAATTTATGCAAACGAGGTGAATACACAATATGTAAATCTTTTTGAATAACTTCAAAACTATTGTACATGGAGAGGTCACTCCAACTTCAACTTGCAGGTTTGTGACATTGCTGTGTCCGATGAACTATGAACCAAAGCTGTAGATTTTTCATTGATGAAAATTAGGTGAATGCACAAAATTTAAAAAAACTGTTATAGATAGAGGTGCCATTCCAACTTCAATTAGTAGGTTTTATGCCATAGCCGCATCCAATGAACCAAAACTGTAGAATTGTAATTGATGCAAATTAGACAAATGCACGAAATTTAAATCTTGAATATCTTAAAACTATTGTACATAGTTACACAAAATTTAGATTATGCTGAACAATTGCAAAATTTAGCATTTCACATTGTGCTCATTTTGAAGGGACCCAGACGGATTTGCTGTGAAGCAAACTTTCTTTGTAGGTCTGGGTGCCAACCCGTACATACTGTTTTCCCTCGGATTCTTTATCATGTCTGGGTGTGAGCCCGGATATTTTGTTTTTCCAAGAATTCTTTTTATGCTAAGCGTTTCCAGAAATTGAACATTCATAAATTGTATTAGAAAACGCAAGAGTACAGCAACCTACGTTTAGTTCTGAAGACAATCCAATCTCTGTACGCGTCGTATTCACATCTGTCATATCTAAGTCTAAAGTCATAATATTTACATTCGGAGTTTTTGTTAGCATTGAAAGAATAGGGACAAATTTTGTTTTCATCAGTCGATGGTAACATCATGTACAGTACGGCACGTGCCAGTGCCTACTTTGCTACGTAACAAGCGGCTGGCCACACCCATACCAGGGCTAGGCCATAGCTCCTCCCACTGATAAACAAAAGTGCCTTCGCAATGGCTGTCAAAACTTTTACGCACAAATATTCATGACAAATTTAATTCTAGTATAAATGTTAATATGAATTTAAATATAAAAAATGAAGTCTGTCTCTGTTGTTGTCATTGGCATGTAACAGCGCGGTTGTTGGTAGGCATTTTTTCCATGACGTCGCTATCGCGACGTCATGAAAAATGCCTGCCAACAACCGCGGTGTCACTTGCCAATGATAACAACAGAGACAGACTTCGAATTCATTTTTATAATAAATCAATAGTAGACGTATCACGTTCGATGTACAAATTTCAAAATTCAAGGCGTCTACTGCCAAATTAATTCATAAACGGTTAATCAGTAAGAAACCATCAAGCATGTTTCGTGGCGCTAAATTCCCGGTTAAGTACGAAATTTCAAGGTTTGAATGATACAGTGACGATGAGATCCACACGCTGTATACTGATTTTAATCATTCCATGGACCAAACATGTAAATACATATGGCTATTACATGGTAAGACTTTATGTTTTTAACACTCGTTGACAATACCAGGATATGATCTACCCACGTGACATGCTGGTTACCAATACAAAACTGTGTCTTTGTGGTTAACTTCTTGATCAAACAACGAATCTGCTGACACCGTATTATTATTTTGCAAAAAAAAAAATACAATAATCGACTGTTTATATTAATATCTTTGCCTAACAAGAGTCAATTCAATCTGCTAATGCTCACATGAGGGATTTTCTGAGTTACTATAGTTGTAATCTACTTTATGTCAACATCTTTGGCGTTTTAGTTTGTAGTGGTGAACAAGCACAATGAATAAACCGTTATGCAGGCGAGCGTGAATATGTGACCACTCTCACTTATTATTATCTGTTTTCTGTCTGGTCTCTAAAGAGGTCCCATGTGACCTCCCAGCGAAGTTCATTGTGTTCCATGTTTGACCATTCAAGATTTATCTGTATTAATCCGTGTCGCCCGCCCTTAACATGAATGTCTTTTAAATAGCAGATCAGTTTATAATTATTTTTTAATGGTGGGAGAGTGCTAGACATGTTTTTTTTTCTGTGTTTGTCTAATTTTGTTTTCTGGTTTATTTGTTTGTTTGGTTTTGTCTACACTCACTGTCTGTGGCCAAAAATATAGTATTCTATCTATCTATCTATCTATCTATCTATCTATCTATCTATCTATCTATCTATCTATCTATCTATCTATCTATCTATCTATCTATCTATCTATCTATATATAAACTAGGCAAAATTAATAACCCTCTACGAAAAGCAATTCTTATATGAAAAAAAACATAGACATATTTTGAATATATTCAATGTTTCTTTTATTCTGTATACACTTTAGAGTAGATCTATAGAGGAAATTCTGATCAAATGAAGTTACGCTTCATTGCACAGTGTCAATAAGCAGACAAAGTCTGAATCACAAGTCGCAAGAGTACCTGTAGAGCACTCAAACATGCATATGAACTGAGTGCAGAGTCCCATCAAAAGTTATCACAGACTGTACTTAAAGTTAAGGCATTTTCTGAGTTCAATAGAGCAGAAATTGACTCATCAGTGTGTCACATAAAGCACCTTTAAATGTCCATTCAATAGGATGTGTAGCCACCATGGTTGTCAATGCACTGTTGGCAGCGTTTTCGCATGTTGTAGACGAGCTTTCTCACAAGTGCCTGAGGTGTACTGTCCCACTCCTCTAGAAGATAACGCCGTAGATCTGCGAAGTCTGAGTTAGGACCCATCTTCTGGTACACATTTCTTTTCATATGGCTCCACAGGTGCTCAATCGGGTTGAGGTCAGGTGAGCATGCTGGCCATTCCATCACCTTAACACTCTCACTATCCAGGTAATCACGAACCACAGCTGAAACATGTGGCCTGGCATTGTCATGCATGAGCATGAAGTTGTCTCCAATGGCACCCGCATATGGAATAACATGGGGTTCCAGGACATCCGTTATGTACCGTCTAGTTGTCAGTGTTCCTTCCATGATGACGAGGTCTGTCTTGCCATTAGCAGAGATGCCCGCCCAGACCATGATGCTGCCCCCTCCGTATGCAACTGTGGGCTGAACACAAGCAGCGTGTCTCTCCCCTCGCCGTCTCCATGCACGAACACGTCCATCACTTCTGTGGAGGGAAAAGCGACACTCATCAGTGAAGAGAACATTGCTCCATCCTGCATGTGTTGTACAGACATGTTCTCTTGTCCACTGCAACCGAGCAACCTTGTGACGTGGGGTAAGAAGCGGCTTTTTCACCATGATCCGGGACCTTAAACCAGCAGCATGCAGTCTGTTACGAACAGTCTGGATGGACATGCGTCTTTTGGTGAGGATTGGCTCTCTCCAGCTGGCTCTGAATATCATTGCTGCATTGACGATGAAACGGTCTTGTTGCCTGGTGGTCAGCTTTGGCCTTCTCGGGCGTGGTATATCTGCAACATCATTTGTATTTTCTCAACAACTCACTGATGGATTTGTGGTTCACACCCATTGCCCGTGCGACAGCTCTGCAACTTTCACCGGCTTCAATGCGACCTATGGCTTTTGCCCTGTCCATTTTGGATAGCCTTGGCATGGTGATGTTCACAGTTTGACCAGTGATGGCGAATCCATAACTGACAGAAAAAACCCCATGCCTTTATACCCATGATTGGCACAGTTTCTGGCCACATTACACAGGTATGGTGAGAAAAATCAATGGTCAGGAGGGTCCCAACAGGGACAGGAAAGACCACTCATGATCCTTTCTGCGAAGTGCGCTTTTTGACTTTGTGTCACATTCAGCCCATGTGCAGTCAAGCATGGGCTCCAACTCTGCTCATCTTTACACATGATGTAATCAAAGGATTATGCTACACATACATGTGCGTATCTTTAAATTACCTAAAAAAGTATGGGTACACCATTAAACTATTTAAGCGGAGGGTTATTAATTTTGCCTAGTTTATATATGTATGTATGTATATATATATATATATATATATATATATATATATATATATATATATATATATATATATATATATATATATATATATATATATATATATATATAAAAGTCAAACATAAGGATGGTAAAGATTAGGACGGTCCCGGGAGCAAGAAGTTACTTTTACAATTCAAACCTGCAAGTTTATGTAATGTATAGATGCACTGGGTCAAATATTCTTTCGTTTATTTCAAAAGATACCTCGGTATTGCCTTTAATAAAATAAGAAAGTAAAACATCACTTGCTAAATGAGAAATAAGAGTGGGATTTACGCTCGGAGCCAGAAGATGGCACACACTGTTAACAAGTTTACACTTCTGTATTCTTCGTAGCGAGGATATACAAGGAAATAATGAACAGTAACTTCATAGGGGGGCAGAACAAGCGGAGGACGGTACAATGTCAAATGTAAACAGATATGAATTTAAACTCGAATAGCCCAGCCGTGATTGAATGTGGCAGATTTGTGGAGAGCGATTTCCAAAAGGTAAGTAATCGGACTGAAAACCAACATAGATTAGGGTATTTTTTAGTTTGGATTTAAAGATTTCTAGAGAAGCTGATTGCCGGATATTAAGAGGTAAATCGTTCCAGAGTCTGATACTAGAAGGGAGAAAAGAGTCACTGAATAGCTTTGTTTTGACACGTATTTGTCTGATGTTAAGGCAATTTCTAAAATTTAGATTGGTGTTACGTGAAAAATCATCAGGTATGATATCGCAAAGATACTGAGGTGTCATTAGGCGTAGCATTTTGTAAAAAAGCAAAAGTTTGTGATATTTGCAGCGATCGGAAAGTGTTGGCCAACCCAACTGACTAAGAAGAAAGCGAGGTGTATGACGAAGAGCGTCCGTGCATATTCTTGCTGCGTCATATTGGGTCGATTCGAGAGAATTTGGAAGAGCAACAGTACAATTATCAAACAAAATGCGTCTATATTGCAGGACTGGACGCACCATGGTCCTGTAAAGTTTTATTAGTGTTTTTCGGGACAGTTTATATTTGAGTCGACGTAAAAGGACAAGACGCTGATTGCACTTGCTAATAATTCGGGTAATATGGGAATGCCAGGATAAGTTTGCAGGCAGAGTGATCCCAAAATAGGAATGTTGTTGAGCTTCAGGTTTTGGCGTATCTCCAAGGTAGAGTGTCGGGTGGTACTCTCTGTTTTTTTTTTAAGTGGAGAAAAGGAAAGCTATTGTTTTGACAGCATCAAAAGTGACGCGCCATAACCTGCCCCAAAGTTTAATTCTGCCGTGATCAGCATTTATTCTTTCTGATGAAGTAAGTAGGTTATGAATAATTTCAAGTATGTTGGTGTCGTCTGCAAATAACTTAATATCGCAGGCTATGTAATCTAAACGTTCAAAGACTCTGGATACGTTACAAAGGAGGGATATTGGCGGTAATTCTCTTTTCTTTGCTTATTGTTCTTTTTGAAAACTGGACATAAGTTGGATAACTTCCAGGAAGCCGGAAAAAGAGAAAGTTGCAGGCAGGTATTGAATAGCAGCGTAAGTGAGTGATAAATGCTAGGAGCTGTATTTTTAAGAAGGACGTTGCCAATACCATCTGCCCAGATGCTTAGCTAGTTTCGAGTGAACGTAGCGCTTTTTCAACGCTACCAACATCAACTTGAAAATTGTCGAGACAGGCATAGTTCTGAACGTTAAATCAGAAGAGGAAGAGGGTCATCTTGAGGAGCAAGTTTGCACTGTATGGCGAAGAAGTTATTGAAAAGTTCTGTATGTTATAAATTTAAGCCGCCTAAAAATAGCCTCACAGATTAGCTCCAAACTAGTTTGACTGACGAGAGCAGGGCCGTTCACAGTGTCAGGTTTATCTGGTCACGTGGGTTTGTTGACAAATAAGCTTCTTATCTTGGACTGACTGGGTCACTGCACTTTGACTTCTGTTACAATGCCCACCTTGTGAATATTCTAGATCGCAGCAGAACTCAACAAATGTAATATAATATTGATTTCATGACGAGTTTACAAATAAGTAACATTAGCGTAGCAGCACTATTGTTCGACAATGAAAAATCAAATCAAATAAAGTGAAATAAAGGCAAGTGATGAAATGGTGTGTACAATGAACTCACAGTGAAACTATGTACAGCCGGTCTAACAAGGTTTACAGAGGTTAGGAGGATATTGGATCCTCTTAACTCCTGGTTTGACATAAAATGCACATAGAGCAAGAGCAGGAGGGGCCAAGCCATGCTTTGGTTAACTTCTTAGAGTGGTTGACATTGGTAGATTCTTTGGTATGTGGAGGTTTTAGCCCGTTCGAGTAAATTTGCAGATACAGGATAATTATAGACAAAGCGCAGGGCTCTTTCTTGGGTCTTTTCCATTTTTAAAGATAATGTAGGTCCACTCAAGCCGACAATAATTAAAGTTAGAAAGAATAAATGCATTGAAGATTTGGAGTTGTTCCTTTTCAGACAGAATACTACTGAATCTACGGAGTACACTTATTTGCTTAGCAGCCTGCTTACAAATATGAAAAACATGGTCATGAAACTTTAGTTTATCGTCAATGTACACACCGAGTAATTTTACACATCTTTCCGGTTTTATGGTAACACCATCAATTTCAAAACAGAAGTCATTTTCTATTTGGCAGTCTAAACGTGGACATGAGATCATAGCCTGGAATTTGTCAGGATTTGCCTTCATATTGTTTTCCATAAATCATCTGATGCCTATATATATTAGCAGCATATTCCAAAGACAATTTTACATTTTGACACACACACTTTAATATATCCTTGGCAATAGCAATGGCTCACAGTCCCATTGGATTGAAGTCACACAGTTCCTGTCAGATCTCAGAATGCTCCTCTCTCAGTCGGGAAAGGAGCTACTTTATATATCTACCTTAGAAATCTCACCAATATTCCAGAGTTTTCCAATTAGTCACAAATCCCAATTCACTGAGCGAGACCTGTGTGGACCACATAATTATGAATGTAGGTCACCATTCTAGCTTATTCTGATTGTTTACAAAAATGATGAGAGTCACCCCAACAAAGGCCAACTCGGTGACTCTGCACACACTCAATGAGTACAGTGACCTCTCTAAATCAAAACAATCATTTACACATAACAACCTCGGGGATCAAGCATCGGAGGGGCTGTGTGTGCCCGCAGTGGCGTGGTATATTAACAGAAGGGATAAAGATAGTCCTTTCTCCTATTACACACTTCTAATCTCTGGTCTATTTGGTACATGACATTAAATATCCTTGCCTGTGTGTGTTAGTGTTGTTTTAGAAAAAAAGTCTAAGTATCCTATCAATAAACAAACAAGCGCTTCTGATTTCAAAAACCCATCACTATTAATCCTCAATTACACAGAAAAGCCACGATCACTAAGGTTTTGAGTTGGTTTAGTCTTCGGTGGTTCTTATTTTTCGTCTTTTGTAGCTTGGCTTTCATCTGGAGGCCCTGTGTAATGACAGGAGATATGGCTGGTAATCTCTTGACGCTTCTCTTCAACATGTTTCCTCCCGTTTGTTGACGTAAAAGCCGCCATTATTGATTGAAAGCTCCAAACCCTGGTATATTGTTCTTCATCTTCATAATGGAGACAGGCGAAAATGTAATGCAACGTCACAATAACAATATTTGAAGGTTGACCCTGAGTGTCTATTATGAAAATACGTATTTGTCGAACGGGATTCTGCACAGCACGGGTGCTCAAAATGTTTACCTGATGATTATATTCTTCGTAATATTTGTCTTAAACTGTTCCCGACTACAGTAAGTCTACAATGTCACAACACCAACAACCGTTGACTTGTTTGACCTTCAGCTTGGTTAATATGAATATCACTCACAATAACTTCCCAATATCCCGATAAATCTAATTCCTGGGGTGATTGTACACTGAAATTGTTTCCACGATTTCTAGGGCATAACAGTTGACTGCCTTCGCTACTCGGCAGTACATAAAAGTCTATGCTCTTACAGTATAACGAAGTGACCTGCTACTTGTAGTTTTTTTCACCGCTACTCATAGTTTTTCAGTCTATAGGTTCCATATCGATGAGTATTTACTCTCAGTCATTCCTGGTCGGGTGTTGTCAGTTTCAAATCAATCACCAGAAATCCATATAGTCTTGAGGTGGCTTCTTTGTACCTGTCCATCACACACTTTGGCTTGTCTGGGAACATACCTTGACTCATGGTCTTGATCGTTTGCAAATCCATAGGCATGCTGCCTAAAATTAAATACTGCCAATTTAGGTGCATGATAACTGCGTGGCTTGTAGAAATTTTGCATGAGCACGATAGCACTCAAGTTACGATGGTGGCTTCCTTTGGTGAATAAATGTCATTCTTTCATCTTTGCTAATATTGCTCATAAGATCGTCAAATACAATCAAGTCTCTTGTGTTCCGGTCCATCAAACTGTTTTGTTCCAAGTCTGAAGGTATACCTCAGATGAATTACATATTTTGAATGCTATCTTGCATATCATTATACAAGGGCTGCCAATGTGAGTAACAGATGACAATTATTTCTGGTGGAGGTTCAATGGTCTGGTTGGCTTTCTGCAAATGTTAGTTTAGGTATACGGTTTTGCCAAAACCTGTTGGGGCCGCAACAGTCATCGTAAAATGGTGTTTTAAAGTGACATATGTTTCTGTATCAATCAGTGGCCCTTGGCTCCCAAAGTGTGTCCCTTGGCTTGCAAAAGAGTGTCCGTGGGTTCCCAAAGAGTGTCCCTTGGCCTCCAAAGAGTGATTTGAAGTTTGTCTGAAGTGCTTAAAACTGGGTGCAGCTTGCTTCAACAATTTTTGTCTCTCTAATCGATTCAAACCATGTCGGTGCAATACTTATGGACTTGTCAAGAGTCTTTGACTGCTTACCCCATGCACTTGCTCTTGCTCTAGCTGAAAGCATATGGTTTACCGTACAGTGCTCTCCAGCTTATAAGCAGCTACATTATGGATAGATATCAGAGAGTCAATATAGCTGATAAACGTAGTGACTGGCTGAAAAAGATTAAAGGTGTCCCTCAGGGGTCTATTTTAAGACCACTTTTGTTCAATATTTTTATTAATGACATGTATCTTATGATAAAGAGTTGTCATCTGTACAACTATGCAGATGACAACACTTTATCCTTCAGTCATCATGACCCTGAAAGTCTGCATCTCACCCTAGAGCATAAATCTCAGGACTCCATTCAATGGTTTATACAAAATGAAATGCTTGCAAATCCTGATAAATTTCAGGCTATTGTCCTTTGCCCCTCTAGGAGAGACTCCTGCAACATCAATCTTGGGATTCGAGGTGAGGTTATCAAGTCAAAAGATCATGTAAGACTGCTTGGTGTGGAAATTGACAAGGAGTTCAAATTTGATGCACATATTACCTCCCTCTGTAAAAAAGCAGTCAGACAAATAAATGTTCTCAGACGCTTCAGCTCATATTTTGACGAGACCTCCAAACTTTTGATTTTTAGGTCTTTTGTTGTTTCAAATTTAAATTATTGTCCTCTAGTCTGGCACTTTTGTGGTGCTACTCTTACCAAAAAGTTACAAGAATGAGGTATTCGTTTTGTTTTTAGCGACCATTCTAGTGACTACTGCACCCTTCTTAAAAGGGCAGGACTATGCTCCCTGGCCACAAAAGTGTATAAGGCCCTAGGCAGCTACGGTCTAGACTACACTAAAAATATGTTTCTATAACTTCAGTCTAATAAGAATTTCCGGTGATCTAGATATTTGGATCTTCCTGCTTTTTAATAAGGTCACTTTTTGAAAAAGCTCTCACCCCTGATGCTATCTACGTTCAGTTCCTGTGGGAATCCCCTAGAATATTTAAGACCCTGGTGAGGCTATTATTTTTTTATCCCCTGTGAAAAGTGGGGCTATCATTTTTAATCCTCTGTGGAAAGTGGGCCCTTTTCCAATTTTTATTATTACAAGGAACACGGGGACGTATGGTTTGCCACATTACATGGGATCTTTGAACTTCATTAAGCATGTTTCGACAGACAGGTACAGATTCGGAAACCCGGGATCACCATGGTTGTGTCTCTTGTCATTTATCCATAATGGCCAGAGTAAAGCTGGCCAAACAAATTTTCAGACTCGATGGCTTCAGCCGCCACGTGTTGAGTGCCATTTTGAACATTGCACAATCCATTGACTGCGGGACAGTCGCACAAAAATACGTTTGATTTGGATATCAAAGTAAATCAAAGCCACAGCATACATCATGTCCTTATTGATGCTCTGAAACATTGCAAAATATTAACTTTTGGTTTCAACCTGCCCCCTCTATCGTCCCAAAACTCATTTACAAATTATTGGGTGCGGAATCCACAATTTTCAAAATGGCAGCAAAGTCAATTGGATATTTTGAAGGGTTGTATCCAAAATATATGTGTGATTAGTGTTAAGAGAAGGCTACTTTGTCGAATGAATGTACTATACAATATATAATGGGAACTTTTCCAAAGTGAGCATTGCATAAAAATGTCAATACAACGCCACGCAGCTGCCAGTTGTAGGCCCCAGAATAGGGATTTCGTATCAGATACTAAAGTCGCCCCCAACCCCAGCTATGAATTAAGTAGCAGCACAGGGCACACGAGGCTGGACCGCCCATTGAGTCAAAGATAGAGTTTAGTGGAGAACGTTGCTCCTATAGTGGATATGGGTCCGAAAGTACCGGTGGGTTTTACATAAGTGGTAATTATTGTTTATTGAACCCCCAAGCTTGGGGATATAAATTAGAGTTACATCTTAATAAGGTGGCATACACACATTGTAAAACAGGTAAATATATGTACACTTAAAATCTAGTGAGCAGTTTGACCATCATATGATGTACATGCATTAATGAGTTGTTGCAGGTGGTGAAAGAAAACAATTTCACATCATCTGCATACGTAAAACTATTAAATTTATGTTTGCCAAGACGAATACCAGCGTCAGCGTTACTTACTGTTGTGAGTAACTCACCAAAATAAAAGTAAAAAAGCACGGGAAACAATAGACTGTCCTGATGGGTGCCCCTTGTGACATTAAAAAGTGCACTTTGTTCAGAATAGGATGTATTCATATTTAAATGCAGCCCTACTCTAACATCTATTGACCAAAAGAGGGAGCCAGCTGCATCAGGGCAGATCCATGTATTTAGCATGGTCACAAGTTCTTTCTCACTAAAATAAACAACACAAACACAGAATAATCATTAGAAAATGTCTATACCATGTGTGTAGAAACGGCCAATGAGTCAGTGGGATTTTTTCATATATATATATATATATATATATATATATATTGAAGGATTGAAGCCCGGCTCGGGTTCGGCTTTAACAGTCACTCAACGTTCGGGTTCGATTATCACTGTCAATGTTGGCAATGAAGTTAAATAAAAATGTCACTGAGGTTACTTTTCGCACTTGTTTTCACTTTAAACAATGCAACAAACAATACTTTGCAATTACGTGTGTCACATGGGTTGCAGTAATCTCATTATATTGCAAAACAGGGAACAGAGTCTGGCACAATATATATATATATATATATATATATATATATATATATATATATATATATATATATATATATATATATATATATACACACACATACATACATATGCCTTGTACCAGACTCTGTTACCTGTTTTGCAATATTCATGGGCGCTCCCCGACTAACGCGCGAACAGCCTTCCATTAAACATCAGAAATTGCCCTTTTGTCAACTTATCCAAGGTATATCTTAAGCGTTACTTGTTTCCCGAGGGGCAGGCAGTTAGGTTGCCTGCTAAACATCCGTTCTTGGCGGTCTACTACCCCCCAGCGAACGTCTGCCTTTCTTTGGCAGCGTCACTGTCTGGAAGCAGGCAGCGCCGTCCTGGCATTGCAGCCAGCGAGTGGCCAGGTGTGGGGATGCGCGCAGTGGATTGTGGGATAGTGATTCTGTGAGCGCCATTTTGTTTCTAGGCTATTACACGGCCCAGTGGGTATTGACCACACGCCGCTCAATTAACTGTTTGGGTTCACCTGCTGGGAAGGTGCAAACAAGATAATGGGGGTAACGGGATTAACACCGATGCTGTGCAATATCCAGCAGGGGTCACATTAAGGATTTTTCAGTGTGGGTCCGTTGGACCCATCTTTCTCCATTTTCAGGAAAAATAGTGGGTCCATGAACTGAATCTATGGGTCCAGTCTGAAATTGTGCAAACTGGACTTCATTTGATGTAATTTGATTAATTGATTTTATTTGGCATAATTAACATATATCACAATGATAAATATATAAAACATGCATGTAACTTAACCCTAAAAACGAACATAACATAGGGTCTGTATGCTCACGTGGGTAACTCATTATTATAAAATTTAAGATTGAATAAAAAGTTATCAATATGCCAACTTGATGTAAAAGGGTCTAAAAGTTGTTGACGGCACCAAGGATGGATTCAATCTACCCAGGAACCTGCTATTACGACTAAGTCTGTAGAGCACATCCCTGGTCTACCAAAAAATTGGTTGTGAATGGGGCTCCAGCCCTAGCACGCTGCCACTGTGCCAGTATCTGGTGTTGTACACCGTGTGCCACCGGACAGTTTTTTTAACTCGCTTGCACAACAAGCGGCATGTGTGATTGAACATGCCTGGGCTCTGTTATTTTTGCGATTGATTCCACGTGACGAAATTGTCAGAAATTATATGATTTATATTTCTGTGCACTTTGTATTTCAATATACCTGAAAAATTTGATACCGTAGGCGGTGTTAAGAGTCTGATCTTAATTGCGGTCAATTAATTCACCAAGCAACACGGCTGGGGGCCAACATAGTGTATCGCCCAAAGAAAGTCTGCTTAGGAGGCAAGCAGTTAGGGCACGGACCCAGAAAGTGAAACATTTTGATACTCGTTTTCGAGTTGATTTCAGTGCACTTAACGCCCATCTATTCACTAGATACCTTGTTGACGGAAGTCCCAACTGCTCCGGCGGTTGTCCCTCTGGAACTGTGATCTATTATTTACTGCGGTGTCTACTTCATAACATTCCAAGACAAATTCTTTTGGCAAGGATTTCAGACATTATGATGAACGAAAACCTAGAGCTTAACTTTACTCAATTACGCAATTGTGAAAAAGTGCATTTACTACTATTTAGAACTGACATAGCATCATATGAGTGTAACTGTTTACTTGTTGAGGCAAGTATGCAGTTGACTGAAAGTTCCAATAGATTTGCTTCAAGCTCGTCATGCTGCTGTATTCACGGAATGTCAAACTTGTCTAACAAAGCGCCTCGGCACATGGTATCAGTGCATTTTCTACTGGTTATTTTTCTTTTACTATGTCTTGTGTCGTCCTTTTTTCACCTGTATTGTATGACATATACACATATCTCGATGTACTTATATTTACTCGAGGAGAGGGATTTGTATTAATTAGCCTCCGGCCATTTTCCCGATCGTCATTAAAGAAATAAAGGATATTATTAATTGTACACCCGAATGAGGTAGCGCTTTTTTGCGGAAACCAAACTGTGAATCATTAAATGTATCATCAGGAACGTTAAGTAAATCAACAATCTTTGAGTGAGTTGTTCTCAGCGTAACAGGACGGAAATTGTTTTGGTCATTTGGGGTTAAACATGATTTTTTCCAAATAGGTACAATTATGCCAATGTTAAAGTCAGCTATTACTGTCGTACGACTTAAAATAACCTACAGAGTCAAATTAGAGACTTTTCGGCAAGTAGTCCATGAAACCACATCCCTGGTGGATTTTCTCAAGACAATTCCCTATGGACCTAAAGTGTGTCAATACAGTGATGAAATTAATATTTGGAGAACAATGTTTAAATGTAAATAGTGGTAGAATGTCTGGCGTTCCAAGAGATATGCGTTTATGCAACACGTGTCAACAAGGAGTAGAGGATTTGAAACGCTTCATTATTGTGACAAATACCGGTATACAAGAAAAAGTTTGATAGCCGAGATAAAAGAAATTTTACCGACATTTTTGGAGCTGGACAGTGATGATCAACCGAACATTATTTTTGGATGCCTTTCAGAAAATTTAGACGTTTCATAGCGTAATAGGTTACTGGATGAGTTGTATAAAAGCGAATTTTATGTATCGTCTTCTTCAAGCAGCTAATGATGGCCAGTAATATATTGTAACTTGTAGTTGTGTATGGATTTTCTGCAGAGGCATATACTGCGTGTGTAGAGTAATTAAGTGTATATGTTGTGATACGATTACCCCTATGATGTACCCTATTTCTTTATAACGATATAGATTGTCCTATCTGAATGCACTGTGTAATACTTCACGTTTAATCATTGTTTGCAACTTGTTATCAATCTCGGTCGGCTAACATATATATATATATATATATATATATATATATATATATATATATATATATATATATATATATATATACATATATATATACACACATATATATATTATATTTATATGTATCTCTCCAGCAAGTGGGGGTAATAAAGAACCTACATACATACATACATACATACATACATACATACATACAAACTATTCACGTACAAGTGATCATATATTACTGTTACGGACTTTGGTTGATAAATATACAAAAGTAGTGGAAAAAAATAAATGTTTATATGCATGTTTTATTGATTTCCAAAAGGCGTTCGATACAGTGTGGCACGAGGGTTTATTCTATAAACTAGTCCAGTATGATATCAACGGTTATTATTATGACATAATTGTGGATATGTATACTGATACATCAGTACAGTTGAAATTTTCTACTGGTCTTTCAAATAGAATTATGCTTTGTAATGGCGTGCGACAAGGCTGTGTCCTAAGTCCCAGCTCTTTAACACTTTTAATAATGATCTACCTGATATATTCGATGACAAGTGTTCTCCCGTTCAGCTCCACAACAAAAAACTTAACTGTCTCTTATATGCGGACGATGTAGTGCTACTATCAGAAAGTCAACAAGGTCTGCAAACATGTTTGGATCATTTACGTGTGTACTGCATAGACTGGAACCTAAACATAAATTACCAAAAATCCAAAGTTGTAATCTTTAACAAAACTGGAAGGAGATTAAAGCAACAACAATTTCTCCTGGGAGATGAAATATTAGAAGTAGTTAATCATTACTGTTATCTAGGAATTCAAATAAGTGCCAATGGATCTTTCAACCTTGCTGTAAAATATCTGTGTGAAAAGGCTACAAAAGCAGCAGCAAAATTAAAACAAATTATTTGGAACACTGGGATAGATATATCTGTTTCATTAAAACTGTTTGAAAAACTTATTACTCCTATACTTTTATATGCTTGCGAAGTATGGGGACCTTTTATAGTGAAACCGGAAAAATGCTTCTCCGGTGATATTATAAATCATACCAATTATTCTTTTGAGAAGATACATTTAAGCTATTTGAAATTTTGTCTAGGTGTGAACAAAAAGGCCAGTAATTTTGCCGTTTTAAGTGAGTTGGGTCAGTACCCACTCACGCTTAACACTCTCTCACAGATGTCAAAATACTGGTTCAGAATTGTTAAACTGAACCCAGACTCATTATTGTATGAATGTCTTTTATGCAATATATACAACTTTGATTCAGGGCAATTTCTATGGTTGAAAACGCTACAAAATGTATTTCAAATGTCGGGTTTCTGTAACATGTGGAATAATTTAGGTTATAATAATGAAGACTTTCCTTCAAAAATGTTCAAAAAAAGAATGCAAAGGATATTTAAAAACCAATGGAAAGAAAATTTAGCCACTAATAGTGAACCTGACAAGAAACTACGAACATATGTAAAATTTAAATACCAATTTGGACCAGAAAAATATTTATATTTAGTGAAAGAGTATAGAATTAGAAAAAATATTACCCGATTTCGAATAAGCGCCCACAACCTCAAAGTTGAAACTGGCAGACACAAAAGACCTATTAAAACACCTTTAGAAAAGCGGAAATGTGAAAAATTGGAAGACGAGGCACATATTTTAATCGATTGTAAAAAATTTACACAGCAACGAACTACCTTTTTCGACAAACTAACCGAAATTTTCCCTACATTTTTGACTTTTTCGAACCCAGAAAAATTTATCTTTATTATGAAATTAGAAGATGCCGATATAATCAAACATACTGGGACATTTTTCGACCAAGTGACTAAAGTTAGAGGTCAATTTTGATGATACATATTTCCTAAATAGCATAAATATCCCCAACATCCATTTGCAGTTTTTGTTCTGCAGGCGACCCTTTTGGGCCAACGCCGGCCAGCACACCGCACCGCGTTGTAGTGAAGAGTGTTCTTTTTTTCTCTTTTTCTGAAGAATGAAATGGAATGTAGTCTAGTGTTGTGATGTGTTGTTTTGTATTATATTGTATTGTATCGTTTTGTGATTCATGTATATATTTATGTGTTTTGACTGACAGAAAACCATGTATGTATATGGTGCAGTTAATAAAGTCATTCATTCATTCACATACATACATACATACTATCCCAGTGCAGACGGAACGTAATAGAATTACCCTACTTCATGTGATCGGGTGTGGTATACCGTCACAGCCTGGTGAATAGGTACCCTCTAAGTGTGTTATCATCTTGTCAACTTGATCAGCAATTATTATTACAGGACCAGTTTTGCTTCTGTTTTCTTCACATAATAATGTACCTTGATCATGTATTTTACGTCGACCATAAAAGCTATATACGGATTCATCTGTCCTTGGCCCAGAAAAAGAAGTAACGAATTGTTGATTTGTTAAGTTTGAACATGTTTTTCTAGTTATGACATTCCGGAAATGATTTACTTTTCTGTGAATAAAACAAGTATTAAGTTGATGTGCATTATTTTGTTTCTTCTTTTTAATATTTTGAGGACACGCCCTTAAATTCTAAAACGCTCTTTTGTATACTTCCAGGTGTCATAAATGACTCGTGTCTTAGGTTTACCATTCAAGCTTTGTGGCTGCTCACTGCAACATCAAAAGTATGTGGAGGTATGCCGTATATACTCAACACCCACCTGTATAAATTTTTGTTCGGAACGAGTGGGACTCGAACCTGCAACCTTTGGCACCATTAGTTCTCCCAGTGATCACAGATGGCGTAGCTGTGCGGGCAGGAGGAGCATATATCCATATATGCAGTACAAAACAGAGCATGCGGGTACTACCCAGCTGTGGGCGTGGGGAAAAGGACGCCGAACACGGTAGTCCAGGGAGACATGGGGTGGTCTGCACCCTGGTTCCATCAATGGCTTGGTATTACCAAGGCCTGGTGCAGGCAACTAGTATGGACAATACACGGCGGCATAGAAGAACTTTTACATGGGCATGCGAACACAAAAATAGCCAAAATTGGAAACACAGAAATCTAGTATTTTTAATATCAGTAAACCAACCGCAGTCATGCGACTACAGGTCTACAGTTATCTCATCCATGGTATGAAGAGAGGCCACAAATATAATAGTACCCTATGGGACGTTTTCATTTTTCAATGACGACGGCCTTTGAATCGTGACACTGCAATCAGAGGACCGGGTGGCAATAAGTTGCGCACATATAGATTATTGAAACAAAATTTTGAAATAAAAACATACGTTGGAATAAGAATGTCTTTCAACTACAGAAGGGCAATGTTTATGTTTAGATGCGGGATAACACCCATTCGTGTCGAAACAGGACTTTATGGGTCAAGCAAAGTCCTGAAAATGAACGGAGTTTTTTTTGTGATGGATAAATTGAAGACGAGTACCATGTTATATTCGATTGCATTATGTTTAAGAATGAACGGAAAATGATATTAGATACTCTCCGCGATATGGAACCTAACTTGGAAGAACTAGGTAGAGACGAAAAGTTGAAGTTAGTATTTAGATGTAAAGATAAAAAATGTCACAATAATTATATGAAATATTACTAAAAATGCCACAATGCCCACTGCTTTTGGTCTCACAATATCGCAAGTTTCGGCGACCAAATGACCGGGATTTAAACCGTGTTCGGCACACAACCAGCCTCCTGGCTGCCTCGTGTAAAACTTCATCAATCTTTTTCAGATGATCATTAACAACTGTTTGAAGTAGGTCACCATCTGTTACATCTTCATCATCCAATAATGATATAGCTTTTAATTTTTCAGTCAATAGGTCCTTATACATATTACTCCAGTGAGTCTTACTCCAGTTTGGTCGTAAATAAGGTTTAATTTGTGTCCCAATGCACATTTTGTTGTTACCTGACTGAGATATACTCAGTTGCATTGGCAGCTTTAAAGACACTCTGACAGGCAGATGATCAGTAAGATTATCACATTCTAGTGAAAAAAATTGGACAGACTACACTACTGTGATGATCAGGAGCACTAGAAACCACCTGGTCTATCCACCTATACACCTGTTTGTCTTGACAAAAGCTAGAGTGGCTCATACAGGCAGTGCAAATTGGTGATCAACTAAAGAAATTTCATTCTTGACCAAGAAATTGTACATCAGTTACGAATTGAACTCCCGCATTTCGAGGCACATGGGAGATATGACTGTACGGACTGTTGAGGCCATTTCTTGTGTGAGCCCCGTAAGTCATTTCGTACATGTGAACCACAATGTGGGCATTTAATACTTATATTTACATTTGTCTGAATAAATACCAGTTTAAAATCTTTAAAAAAAAAAAAAGTTAAAATTTTACTAAATTCACTCATAACAACTTCGTTGTAGTGGGAGTAAACATGTTAGACAGAACAACCATAACAAATGACGACGTCTAATGGTAATCAAAGACACTAACACATACAATATAGTTCTTGAGAGAAATATTTTATTTAATGTTTGGGCAGGGAGTTCTAACGTGTTAATGTAGTAAGTTTTTGTTTGAAATCATGTTTATGTTGTTGTTTACCATTATGTTGTCCCCGGGTCATGTCATGTTGACAAAGGTGGTGCCTTATCAGTATACATATCAGTGTGCAATGTGATTCG
The DNA here is from genome assembly GCA_964020975.1 of Hermodice carunculata. Taxonomy (NCBI): domain Eukaryota; kingdom Metazoa; phylum Annelida; class Polychaeta; order Eunicida; family Amphinomidae; genus Hermodice; species Hermodice carunculata. Next base: position 92,241,327 of record OZ026625.1, read on the forward strand.
CCGCTGTATCAGTGCGCAATGTGATTCGCCGTTGTACTTCATGATCTTGCGTTCATGAGGGAATGGTGCGAAGGAAAAATCATATGTCTCTAATGTTAAATTTTGGACTGATTATAAATACTCGACTTTTATCATTGAATCCATGGTTCTACAACAGACTTCGTCCAGTGAAATCAAATGATATGTTACCAGAGTAAATGAACTTAATGAATGACCGTTGTGTAATGCACAAACAACCATAAATCCACATGTGAGTGATACTTCACAACTTTTAACAAAAGTCCCTGGGTAGTTTTCTGGCGTAATCTTAGTTCTTTACAATCATGAAATGTAGAGGAAACTTAACAGACATTGCTTCAGTGATATTAAGAAAAAAGTTAATCAACATGAATGTGTAACTTTACTTTAAAAATTGGTTATGTACATTTTAATACACTTTTTAATATTTTGTATACATGCATATTGTATAGAATAAATCACTTGACATGACGTTCTAATTACGCACAAAACACTTGCTTAATTTCATCAGAAAATCATCCCTAAGATCAGTTTGAAGAATATACGCTCAACTCCATGCAAAAACTGAACTGATGACGACAAACGACACTTGAAGCAGTGCTGCCACCGTGTGCCTGACTGAAGCACCTGTGTAGACCATATTTCCAGGAGGTAACAGACCTCTGTTACAGCGAGATCCCTTACAACAGATGTTGCATTGCTTATCAATATCTTTCCAGATTCGAGTGATTGTATCAGGATGTGGCTGTAGTGGTCCTTTGATGTTCATAGCATTACTAGAAGCAAATTTGTCGAAAACAAATATTATTATAATTGTGAGTTTTGTTCTGACAGGACAAATCAATAAGGGCATGCACAAGATTGTATATTGACAAACTTTATGAGGATGTATATATAGTCTTTACTGTTTTGTTCTTGTCACAATAAAAACAACGAATTTTCAATGAGGACACAACTGAAATAATTAACTACACACTTCATGAAAGACCTTTTCTCACCCACAGTCAGCTCACAGCTGTGTAACTAGCATCCGGAAAAGTGGTGAGGCAGTAAAGCTTCTCCAAATTAAACGTGCACATGACCAAATTTTGCGAGCATTTCACGGCTTTTTCCTCTTAATCAAGGGAATCACACCTCCCTCAGGAATGAACCATCGCTCTCAGTGACTGGTAACTAGGGACTAAGACAGTGGGCGTTCTCTTTAACTTATACATCCTGAATGTAAGGTCATACAAACTACATATCATATATAGACTCACGGAATATTTGTGGTAAAAAGACCAGAATAATTTGGAAGATGTGGACAGAACAAAATCAGTAAATTAAATATTGTGCAAACATAACATTGCTTGATTAAAAATAAAAAAGCTTCAAGGATCTCTTCTCTGCCACCAAATAAAACAGTCGCATGGGCCTGTCATTACAACACTCTTGTTTTGAACATCCATTCCGAATTTACCAGCGTGCACAATGTATTCTTCAATTTTCACCTAAATTTCTTTTCGATAGGAAACATTTTGTATGAGAGTGGTACATTAGGCACATTAAGATGATACACTGTGAGTCAGCTGCTTTTCCTATGTGCAAACTGCTCTAACTGTGCCCAGGAAACTGTTGACTCAACTGTACTCTTACTGGGAAATAGTTCAGATGCATGTACTTCAAGAGAAATTAGTTTTCACATCCATATCACATGCAATTTTTCTCTCATTTTCTCCGTTCAATTGAATGAACTAACATATTTATAGGTAAAAAGATGACATAAAATTCACACATGAAAGTGATAACTAAGTTCAACTTAGAATATTGCCAGTAGCTAGTTGCAATATTGCCAGTAGCTAGTTGCAATATTGCCAGTAGTTAGTTGCAATATTGCCAATAGCTAGTTGCTATGGATTTGCAAGTTACCTGATGATGGCATCAATGGCCAGATGTCTCCAGGCTTTGCATTTGGCGGACACTGCAGCCTTGCATTGCGCCTCCGTCGCACACCTTGACAGTGAAGGGAAAAAAAAAAAACAACAACTATTGACTGGCTTTACAGAATGGTGTTGTTTTGCAGACCACTGTTGGCCCCATCCTAGGGGTGGTATCTTTAGGAAGGGGCCACTGTGTATTGATTACATATTTATACAAGTACGTGTATGTATTTGGAAGTTGATTATTTTCATGTGATATTATACCTGTACATGTATAATTCTTTGTAATGAAGATAAAGGAAGTTAACTAGGGCCACAAATATGACTTTTCGTAAGAAGAACTTCCCGCACTGCCTCAGTCTGAAGAAACATTACTCCAGTGTTTTAAATCTGTCCATGTCCTTTTGAAATTGACTCAATGATGGCACAGTTTTGGCCCACAGAAGTCTATATTAATGTAGTTTTATACCATGCAACCTGCCCTGGGCTTTATGAAATGAAACTTTGTCATGTTTGGGAAGCACCTTCACAACAGAAAATACACAAAATATTATAATTTAACTTTTACAACTGTGCCATGCCAATATTCTCCTTTTCCAAATTCCTTAACTGAGTTGTACAAACTACTAACTTTTGTTTTCTGTCGAAAATCAAGTGTAGAAGATAGGGAAACGATGATTCACTTATTAGCTGGATGGCTGATGCAATTCTGCTGTTGCAGCTTGAGGATATTAAATTGAAGCACATAAGCTCTGGATGAATCTAGGATTTTGTGTGTGTGTGGGGGGGTGGTGGTGGTGCAAAACTGTAATTATTGATATTGCAAAGTGGCAATGCGACTGTGAGTTGGGACAATATGACAGTGGTGGCTGCCCCGCCAATTGTAGGAAACTTTTGAAAAATACAAAAAAAAAAATGGCACTTTCAAGTGAATTCTGTCACATGTATCTTATATTGTAACATTTTTTTTGAAGAACAAGCGAGGCTGGTGGTGGGGGTTGACCCTCCCAACCCCATAGCTCTATATGGATCACAGTTTTAGCCTTTTATGCCAACGTGTGATGATTTTGGTAGCCATTAGAATTTGGACTTAGCAGTTTGTCTGACTTAATATGTGAAACCTGTACTACCCACAATGCAATAGGGCTGTGCAACAAATGTTCAGTGTAGCAGTTTCATTGTTGCATGTAATAGTGTCCACACTATTGCTGAGGACAGATACAGCTGTTTCTCCTAATGTCAGAAAGATCTACATCGTGATCTCTGCCGAAGGTTAAAGTTAGTTTGACAAGCTTTAGCAAGATAACTGAAATTGCCACATTTAGGCGTCTCAGTCAAATTTCTGTTATGCTGTGCCCATCTCTACAGTAATAAATGATGAAACAGTAGGGTCCTACAGTGAAACATCATTATAACAACACTCCGATACTCTTTATATTCACTTAACAACACCACTTCTGGAGGACTGAATTTTAAAAGTCAGTTCCTCTGCAAATAGACTCCCCGTACGTAATAAATCAGCCAGAATCTTACCAGAAAATGCATACCAGATCTTGTACAAACAGTCATGTATAAAATTGTGGCATATTTATAAGGCTTGAGACTGTTTGAAGTTATACCAGTTTATACATGAAAAAAGGCGAATCATGTAAATGACCTACAAAATCTGTCCTAATAAAAGCTAATATATATACCAGATGTGGTATATTGTAAATCTGGTATAATATACACCAGATCTGGTATAAATGACAGAACATACATGAAATAAGGCAAATTATGTAAATGAGCTACAAAAGATGTTACATTAAAATCTGCAAAAAGCTGCAGAAAAAGTCATTCACTAAGTTTTAAAACATACAAGATGCTTAACATATTTAGAAAATTTAATTTGCTTGGTAGAAAAAGTGTTATTTTTAGATGGTTAAGTAACATAATGTGTAAAGGTGCCAGGATCATGGAGGAGGCATAGTTCTGTGGCCTAGCAGCTGAGGGGACTGGAGTAGGTCTGCAGTTAATATAGTTTAATATGAATACCTCCTGTTAACAGATTTTACTACATGTATCATCTGAGAAACATATGTACTCCCAATATACCAGGTTCTGTACTACTACAGTTAGTGAGCCTGGTTAATACAGGTCACCTTGATTTGTTCTCAAACATGGAGAGATAAATGAACCTCCAGCAACACTGTGGCTCATGACCTCCAGCAACACTGTGGCTCATGACCTCCAGCAGCATTGTGGCTCATGACCCCCAGCAACACTGTGGCTCATGACCTCCAGCAACACTGTGGCTCATGACCCCCAGCAACACTGTGGCTCATGACCTCCAGCAGCATTGTGGCTCATAACCTCCAGCAACACTATGGCTCATGACCTCCAGCAGCATTGTGGCTCATGACCCCCAGCAAGACTGTGGCTCATGACCTCCAGCAACACTGTGGCTCCAGTAAGACTATGGCTCATGACCTCGAGCAACACTCGCTCATGACCTCTAGCAAGACTGTGGCTCATGACCTCCAGCAAGACTGTGGCTCATGACCTCCAGCAACACTGTGGCGCATCACTGATAACTCATAAATTTTTTTCTGGTATAAATCCAAGCACTGAAAATGACAAAGCCCCCATTTTCTGACGTAGCAAAACTAAAAATCTGGTATTATACCAGAAAAATAACCTGCAAATACATGCCAGAACTTTATACCAAAAAAATATGCCAGAAAATAACCCTGATGATTTTTATATCAGAAAAAAATCTGGTAAGATTTGTCCTAGATTATACCAGAAACCGGAATTCTGGATTAATGATATAATAATAAAGATACCATTATTTTGTACGGGCCATTTATCAGACACATTTTGCAGATAACATTATGATGTTATTATAAAGACCCTTCCCTGTATTACAGAGTGTGACATCATAAATGGCAACATCTACGCACCCTTTTACGATTCCTTGCTTCAAGCCTGTCGTATTGACCTTGGAGAAGGTGTAGATACAATAACCCTGTGTGTCTGAGCAGGGTTTGGTGGGACCCTTGCAGGAGAGACTCTTGACAGTCCCATCATATGCTGAGTGACAGTGATAGCATTCCAACACTGTAAACATATCAAGAGAACTGTGAAAGTCCTGTGCTCTGCTGACCTTGGAGGCACAGTCTGAAGTGCTGCTGTGACTTTCACAGTGATATCAATGCCATTTCTTTGAGACCATCATCTGTTTGCCATGCCATAGTTTTCATTCACACAGTTCTGCATTCATAATTTAAGTGAAAAGTGACAGGATCCACCATTACCATAAGAGCCAATATGTCAGTTTTATCTTTCTAGGTCCCTAAAGTTCAACATTAACGGCACCAAAAGAAACTGCATAGGCAGTTTCCTATTAGTTTCAATATCAACCAAGAACCTACGATTCATCATTATCAATATATAAGCCAATTATGTTAGTTTGGCCTTTCAAAGTCACTTAATATCAAAATTAACAACACCAAAAGGGACCCCATATGTACATGAAGTCGAGGTACAATTCACCAAAGTCGAAGAGAATCCAGCATGCAGGTAGGAAGAACTCAAAAATAGCAAAAATGCATGGTTTCCAAAAATTTTTTTAAAAAATCATTAAGCTATTTTTTGAAGAAATTCACGTCCATGGGTTTCCAGAAGTATTCACATGCAATTTCATAACAACAATAAGATTATACTGACGCAACAAGAGGCCAACAGGAAGCGTGACAGCTACTATATATTTGTGCTGCAGCTTCCTGTAAATAGAATGCTGAAAATAAAATCTAAACAAGTTAAAGCTCATACAAAACTATGAAGTTTCACTGGAGCATGTCCATTTAAACAAACGCAGTAAGAGCCCCCCCCCCCCCCCCCCCCCCGTACATTACCAGAAAATTTAAAGTGAATCTGGCAGATACATGTACATTTGGAGAATACGTCTAAACTGGGAATTACTATTGCAATCCCAATTGACTTCCATGGGAACCAATAGGAATGTATGCCTTAATCAATCACGGCTTGAGTTGAAAAATCAGTTCAAAATCAGGGATTCATAGCAACTCAACCTAATGAACAGCTTTGTTCGATTCTAACACAGGGTATATTTCAACTTAATTTAAGCATAAAATAACTGATGGATTTAGAGAAGTCAAAAATAGCAAAAACACACAAAATTCATAAAACAGGAGGACTCTGACAGTCCTGTGCTCAGCTGACCTTACATGCACAAACTGAAGTGGTCCTGTGAACTGTGACATCAAGGTCACCTCTGTTTCAGAACATGATCACTGTTTGCTAACATGTACATATCCTCTTCTGATCATAAAAAAAAAAAACACTTCACCACCTGTTGAACAAATTAAGGTCTACAGGTTCCCAGAAGTGTCCCTATGCAATTTCAAAACCATTGGCTGGGCAGCTACTGTGAAGATTTTTTGATGTTTTGCCAAAAAAGTCAAACACAAAATCAATTAAAAATCCACAATTCACTGGACGGTGACCATTTGAACAAACCTGATAGAGACTCACCCAAGGTACATCCCCACCAAGTTTCAAGTCAATCTGTTTGATGGTTTTTGAGTAGAAGTCAAAAATGTGAATTTCCATTGCAATCCACATTCACTTATATAGTCATCAATAGAATGCATGCATCAACCTACAAGCACTCAAATTCAAAAATTTGTTAACTCATTCCACCCTGATAGAAGACTGAGTCAACAGCTTTCCTTGGCGCGCTCTGGGCGCAATGCGCCCAGAGCGCGCCAAGGAAAGCTGTTGACTCAGTCTTCTATCAGGGTGGAAGGAAAGCTGTTGACCATGGGCATATAATTTGGAATGATCTTCCATGCAAGTTTCATCCAAAATATTGAAAAATAATCCCTAAATTAGTAAAATACAATTAGCAGACGACATTTAGATATTAGCGGGAAAAAGCGTCATCAGGGTGGAATGAGTTAAAAGTCAAGCACCAATAGCATCTTCAACTGGTGAACCAATTTGTTTACCCTTTTTACAACCTACATTTCCACCAACTTTCAGAACAATCTGAGAGATAGTTTTTGAGCAGACGTTGAAAATGACCCCAACGCCAAAGAAATTGTAAACAAATACAAAACAATTGCAGCGCAACCTGGTGAACAAATTAAAGTCTAGGGGTCCAAAGAAATCCCCCAATGCAATTTGGAAGCAATTGGCTGGGCTATTTCAGAGAAGAAGATTTTTTAAGATTTGGCCACAAACAGAACAAAAAAATTCATAAAAAGATCCAAACATGACTGGACTGTGTGTTCATTGGAACAAACTTGGTAGGCACCCACCCAAGGTACATAGCCACCAAGGTTGATGTGAAATCTGGATGACAGTTTGGGAGGAGAAGTTGAAAATGTGAATTAGTATTAGAATGCCCTTTAACCTACATAGTAATCAATAGGAAAGGTACATTTATCGATAAGTACCTGAATTGAAAAAAAAATCAGTAAATAACAGGAATGCGCAACTGTGCCACCCACCGAACACCTTTGCTTGACCCTTTCACAAGGAACACATAAACCAAGTTTCAGCTTCATCTGAGTGATGGTTCTGGAGTAAAAGTTGAAAATTCTAAAAACACACAAAAAAAATCATACACGAGGGCTGTGTGAACAGACCATGCTCAGCTGACCTAGACATTCATCACACTTGCAGCTCTGTGATCTTGGGATAGGATCAAGGTCATCCATGCACTGAGTAAGTCTGACCTTTATAGAACACTAACTTGTGCAACATCAAGGTCCCAGTTCAAGTAGTTTCCAAGTAAAAGTGAAGAGTAAAATTCCTGTATGTTGCACCAGAAACAAGGTCAAGGTCACTCATGTACTGTCTAAGCATGACTTTCATAGAGAAACATTAACATGTGCAACACAAATGTCCTAACTCAAAACAGATCTCAAGTTATCAAGTGAATAGTAAATTTTGTGTCAGTTGTCCTGTGACCTTGGGAATGAGGTCAAGGTCCAAACATCACTGGAGCATGACCATTTGCACAAAATGGGCAGACACTTATAAAAGGTACATTCCTTCCAAGTTTGGCACAAATCCTGCCAAAATTATATAAGTTATATACATTACAAGAAATTCCCATGTTAAACTTTTCTGTTAAAACTTTTTTTAAAGATATTCGAAAATAAAAAAAAAAATAAAAAAAATCCAAAAATCACTGGAGCATGACCATTTGAATAAACTTGGTAGAGACCCACCCAAGGTACATTGCCACCAAGTTTGAAGTGAATCTGAAAGACAGTTTCTTCAGAGAAATCCAAAATGTGAATTATCACTAGAATGCCCATTGACTTGCATAGTAAGCAATAGATAAGGTGCATTTACCGATAAGTACCTGAACTGAAAAAAAAAAAACGTTAAAAATCAGGAATCCAAAGCAGTGCAACTTAGTGAACATGTTTACTTGACCCTTTCACAGGGAACATATCCACAAAGTTTCAACTTAATCTGAGTAATGGCTCTGGAGAGGAAGTGACAAGTAACGAAAACACACAAAAAATCATTAAAAATTTGAAAAAATTGTAGCACCACTTGGTGAACAATTGCAAGTAGCCCCTGACGCTAGCCATATCCCCTGCCCACAGTAATCATGGTGGCACACCTACTACCTAAGGTCTACCCACCATAAAAAATTGGAAGAGGTAGTATTAATAATGTAGAAGATATGAGCCGGACAAGATTTGTTTCGGACGGACGGAAGGACGGACATAAATTTATGTCTATGCACACTTCCTACCTCAGGTCTACCAACCCTGCTAATCTCAAAGAGCTATCACTTATAGTTGCAAAGATATGCTGCAGACAAAATTGTATTGGGATCTTGAGCTTGCTTAATGAACTTCGTTAGTTAATAAACAAATAAAGGAAAGTAATTAGCCACATAAATTTATGCCTATGCACACCTCCTACTTCTGGTCTACCAACCCTGAAAATCTTGAAGGGTTACCACTTATAATTGCAAAGTTATACTCCTGACAAAATGTATTGCATCTTGAGCTTGCTTAATGAACTTTGTTAATTAATATATTAATGAAGGAAAGTGATTAGTCAACAAAATTTCTGCTTATGCACACCTCCCACCTCTGGTCTACCAATGCTGAAAATCTTAAATGGTTACCACTTTTAGTTACAAAGTTATGCTTCACACAAAATTGTACTGTATCTTGAGCTTGCTTAATGAACTTTATTAATTAATTAATCAATGAAAGTAATTAGCCACGCAAAACAGTGCCTATGCACACCTACTACCTAAGGTCTATTAGCCATAAAAATTTCAAAGGGTTGGTATTAATAGTTTAGAAAATATGGCCCAGACAAATCTTGAGCTTGCTTAATGAACTTTGTTAATTAATCAATTAATGAAAGTAATTAACCACACAAAACAATGCCTATGCACACCTACTACTTAAGGTCTAGCCACCATAAAAAATTCAAAGGGATAGGATTAATAGTTTAGAAGATATGGCCCGGACAAAATTTGTCTTCCTTAAAGAACTTTGTTATTTAATTAATTAATGGAAGTTATTAGCCACACAAAACAATGCTTATGCACACCTACTATTTAAGATCTACCCACCATAAAAAAATCAAAGGGCTGGCATCAATAATTTAGAAGAAATGGCCTGGACAAAATTTGTATTTAGCTTGAGCTTGCTTAATGAACTTTGTTAATTAATTAATTAATGGAAGCAACTAGCCACAGAAAACAATGCCTATGCACACCTACTACCTAAGGTCTATTAGCCATAAAAAATTTAAAGGGCTAGCATTAATAGTTTAGAAGATATGGCCTGGACAAAATTTCTCTTGCTTAACGAACTTAGTTAATTTATTAATCAATGCAAGTAATTAGCCACCCAAAACAATGCCTATGCACACCTACAACCTAAGGTTTACCCACCATACAAAAAATCAAAGGGCTGGCATCAATAATTTAGAAGATATGGCCCAGACAAAATTTGTATTGTAGTTTGAGCTTGCTTAATGAACTTTGTTAATTAACTAATTAATGGAAGTAATTAGCCACAGAAAACAATGCATATGCACACCGATTACCTAAGGTCTACATACCATAAAACATTCAAAGGGCTAGCATTAACAGTTTAGAAGATATGGCCCAGACAAAATTTGTCTTGCTTAACGAACTTTGATAATTAATTAATGCAAGTAATTAGCCACACAAAACAATGCCTATGCACACCTACTACCTAAGGTCTACCTACCATAAAAAATTCGAAGAGGTAGCATTAATAATGTAGAAGATATGGCCTGGACAAAATTTCTTTTGGACGGAAGGACGGATGGATGGAAGGACGGAAGGACGGACGGACACACGGACGGTGCCCATTACCATATCCCCTCCCCCACTTCGTGGGTGGGGGATAACAAATTAAGAACTAGGAGTCCCTAGGAGTGTTCTTATGTCAAAGCAATTGGGTGAGCGGTTGTGGAGAAGAAGATTTTTTTAAGATTTGCCCCAAAAAAGAACCAAAAAAAACACATTAAAAATTCCAAAAATCACTGGATCGTGACAATTAAAAAACCTGGTAGAAACCCATCCAAGTTACATTGCCACAAAGTTTGAAATCAATCTGGATGACGCTATTGGTGAAGAAGTTGAAAATGTGAATTAGCATTAGAATGCCCAGTGACTTCCATAGTAACCAATAGCTGCATTGACCGATAAGTACCTGAACTGAAAAAATTGTTAAAAATCAGGAATCCACAACAGGTCTCACGTAGTGAACATCTTTGTTTGACCCTTCTACAAGGAACATATTCACCAAGTTTCAGCTTAATCTGAGTGACTGTTCTGGAGAAGTCAAAAATAGCTAAAACACACAAAAAATCATAAAAAATTAGAGGAAAAAAATCGCAGCACCACCTGGTGAACAGATGCAGGACTATGAATCCCTGTGAGTGTCCCTGTGTCATATCAAAGCAATTGGGTGTGCAGTTTCGCAGAACATTTTTTAAGATTTGCCCCCCAAAAAGAACAAAAAATTCATAAAAAATATAAAAAATCACTGGAGCATGACCATTTGAACAAACTTGGTAGAGACCCCACCAAGTTTGAAGCGAATCTGGCAGACGGTTTTGGAGAAGTTGAAAATGTGAATTTTGGACAGACGATTCATTACTTCTGCATAAAATAAAAAGGGAGTTGGTAGGCCTATCACTATTTTGGTTTTTCTGACTAGTTTGTCAGCTGAGTTATAGCAAAAGTAGAAAATAGGCCTATATCATTTTTGTGATATCTATGAATGTGGAACATTATGTAATCAATACGTTAAGCGATTGACAGACAAGGGCAAATCTATATACCCCCTGGTGGGGGCATTAAAAAAAACTCAGCACCATGTGTGGAACAAATTAAGGTCTACGGGCTTAAAAAACTATCAACAAAATTATAGATTCCTGACTATCAAAACAAAATTACACATTTAGTAATTTCCACTGTCATAGTCACACAAGAATACTTTATGTTGAACAAACGTAATCAACTATTACTTCATTCTGAAATATAAGTAATATGGGCTCGGTTATTTTAAAGTCAGCAACATAATACAATGTTTAATCCCAAAAATATATTGGGCAAAATACAACCACATGACAGGTACGGTAAATACCTTACTTGCTTTCTTGAGGGTGAAGGTAACCAGACATTCTAGCACATTTTAATCAATGGGATAGGCCAAAATCACTCGAACCAGCAGAGGGCACCATTCACTTTGGGATTACCTCACTCTACTGCCCCAAGTAGGAGGCCAAGTGAGGAACCTACCACCACATCTCTGATCTTCACAGTGTTCATGCAGATATTCAATCTTTGGCTTCAGTTCTGCCAGTTCTGCAAAAGGGTCTATGTCGTCTCCACTACCGGACCCACTGGTTCCACTTCCATCTTCAATTAAATTATCTTTTTGCTTTTTGGCATCTTGTTTACATGTTCTGCTTCGCCTTCGCATGCCATCACCGCAGGTTTTTGAACATGCATTCCAGGGGCCCCAAGGCTCACACTCTGAGTAGGCTGCAAAACAAACAAGGCAAGGTTCAGAACAGCCTTTTTAGATCTTAAAAATACAAAATGACACAAGTTCTTCACCGTTACTTTGTAGTCTAAGTCAATAGCTGTCAAGATGCTACTTTGTAAACTAATTCAATAACAATCCTTAAGACACTACTTCGTAGACTGGGTCAATAGCTGTCCTTAAGACAGTACTTTGTAGACTAAGTCAATAGCAGTCAAGATACTACTTTGTAGACTAAGTCAATAGATGTCCTTGAGATGCTACTTTGTAGACTAAGTCAATACCAGTTAAGATACTACTCTGTAGACAAAGTCAATAGCAGTCAAAATACCACTTTGTAGACTAAGTCAATAGCTGTCCTTGAGATGCTACTTTGTAGACTAAGTCAATAGCAGTCAAGATACTACTTTGAAGACTAAGTCAATAGCTGTCCTTGAGATGCTACTTTGTAGACTAAGTCAATAGCAGTCAAGATACTACTTTGTAAACAGAGTCAATAGCAGTCAAGATACTACTTTGAAGACTAAGTCAATACCAGTCCTTGAGATGCTACTATGTAGACTAAGTCAATAGCAGTCAAAATACTACTTTGTAGACTAAGTCAATAGCAGTCCTTGGGCTGCTACTTTGTAGACTAAGTCAATAGCAGTCAAAATACTACTTTGTAGACTAAGCCAATAGCAGTCAAGTTACCACTTTGTAGACTAAGTCAATAGCAGTCCTTGAGATGCTACTTTGTAGACTAAATAAATAGCAGTCAAAATACTACTTTGTAGACTAAGTCAATAGCAGTCCTTGGGATGCTACTTTGTAGACTAAGTCAACAGCTGTCCTTGAGATGCTACTTTATAGACAAAGTCGATAGCAGTCAAGATACTACTTTGTAGACTAAGTCCATAGCAGTCCTTGAGCTGCTACACTCTGGCCTAACTCAATAGCAGTCAAGATGCTACTTTGTAGACTAAGTCAATAGCTGTCCTTGAGATGCTACCTTGTACACTAAGTCAATAGCAGTCAAAATACTACTTTGTAGACTAAGCCAATAGCAGTCAAGATGCCACTTTGTAGACTAAGTCAATAGCAGTCCTTGAGATGCTACTCTGTAAACTAAGTGAATAGCAGTCAAGATACTACTTTGTAGACTAAGTCAATAGCTGTCCTTGAGATGCTACTTTGTAGACTAAGTCAATACCAGTTAAGATACTATTTTGTGGACTAAGTCTATAGCAGTCAAGACACTACTTTCTACACTAAGTCAATAGCTGTCCTTGAGATGCTACTTTGTAGACTAAGTCGATAGCAGTTAAGATACTATTTTGTAGACTAATTCAATAGCAGTCAAGATACTACTTTGTAGACTAAGTCAATAGCAGTCCTTGAGATGCTACTTTGTAGACTGGGTCAATAGCTGTCCTTGAGATGCTACTTTGTAGACTAAGTCTACAGCAGTCAAGATACTACTTTGTACACTAAGTGAATAGCTGTAGTTGAGATGCTTATTTGTAGACTAAGTCAATAGCAGTCTTGAGATGCTACTTTGCAGACTAAGTCAATCGCAGTCAAGATACTACTTTGTAGACTAAGTCAATAGCTGTCCTTGAGATGCTACTTTGTAGACTAAGTCAATATCAGTCAAGATATTACTTTGTAGACTAAGTCAATAGCAGTCAAGATATTACTTTGTAGACTAAGCCAATAGCAGTCAAGATACTACTTTGTAGACTAAGTCAATAGCCGTCCTGGAGATGCTACTTTGTAGACTAAGTCAATAGCTGTCCTTGAGATGCTACTTTGGAGACTAAGTCAATAGCAATAAAGATACTACTTTGTAGACTCAGTCAATAGCTGTCCTTGAGATGCTTCTTTGTAGACTAAGTCAATAGCAGTAAAAATACTACTTTGTGGACTAAGTCAATAGCTGTCCTTGAGATGCTACTTTGTAGACTAAGTCGATAGCAGTCAAAATACTACTTTGTAGACTAAGTCAATAGCAGTCAAGATACTACTTTGTAGACTAGGTCAATAGCTGTCCTTGAGATGCTACTTTGTAGACTAAGTCAATAGCAGTCAAGATACTACTTTGTAGACTAAGTCAATAGCAGTCCTTGAGATGCTACTTTGTAGACTAAGTCAATAGCAGTCAAGATACTACTTTGCAGACTAAATCAATAGCTGTCCTTGAGATGGTACTCAAGGGAAGAGATATGCCCTGTGTAAGGAGGGCGGTCAATGACAGGGAGGAGATATGCCCTGTGTATGGAGGGCGGTCAATGACAGGGAGGAGATATGCCCTGTGTAAGGAGGGCGGTCAATGACAGGGACGAGATATGCCCTCTGTCAGGAGGATGGTCAATGACAGGGACAAGATGTGCCCTGTGACGTCCTGCCTTTCTTTTATCGCAGTTTGGTCAACATATGTCCTGTGACATCATGCTTTGTCTGATCAAAGTTTGGACAAGATACATGTATGTCCTGTGACATCATGCTTCTCTTATCACAGTTTGGATCTTCTAATTATGACTTATACCCATAATTGGCCTTTGAGATCTTACTTCGGACCAGCTGCCTTTGCATGAATCAAAAGACCGGATGTCTGCAGGACAGGCAATTATTCAGGAAGTCACTGCTGTGGTGGGGTCCTCACTAAATAATGCAGATGCTGTAACAGTTGTAACCGTTTCTTGGTAGTGTCACAAGTTGTGACAAGTTTTACTTGAAGTTGTCTTAGGTTCATTTTAGTGATTTCCTCTTATTCTTTGAATAGAATTGGGTCTCCAATAAAACTTGTGATGACAGTGCGGGGAAAACGCCATGAACAGTATCCTCCTGAACAAAGGGCAGATTACAAGCTATATGCTCTTCAGGCTGCCAGTATTGATGTCTATGGTCAACATATACTGCAAACATATTGTACCTTCAAAATGAATGTAAAATGGAAATGTGCATGTATCTAAAATTTGAAATCCAAGTGCAGAGAAGAAAGAAATATTTGTCACCTACGAATTGTGGCTCATAAGCTTCAAACTGAAGTAGACAGGTATACACCACACGGCACGAGGCAAAAATCCTTTTCCCTAATGCGTATTAAGGTGCAAGGCTTTACGTACGATCCTGTGTTCACAGACATGTGGCCTGGCCGCAGGAGTATAAGGGAAAGCGCATTAGGAGTTGGAGGGCGAGGCGACCATTGGCCCCCTGGAAAGCTTACTGATTTTGAAAGCAAAGTAAAGACACCAACAATGCTTAATACCTTATCTGAAAATCAATATTCCAACAGGAGATATGTTTATCTTAAACAAGAATGCCACTTTGACTACTTGCAGAAGATCAGTCAGGAAGTTGTGGTCAACTTACCACACCTCGATGATGTTAAACTGTAAAACTATCTGAGCTACATATAATTCACAAGATTACGCACTTGGGCACAGATTGAGTTGGCAAGCACGCCAGTCCATTAATTTTCCCTGACAGTCCTTTCCTCCATACGCGGCTGGTGGGTCCGAGCAGGTACGGTACATCTTCTTGACACCGATATCACACGACTTGCTACACGTTGACCAAAGTCCCCATTCGGCCCACCTTCCATCAACTGGTAAATATGAAAATTTAACATTTAACCTCAAATGGGCCTCCAGCTTTTTTCCTTTCTCAGTTAAGGCATTAGGACCACAATCCATTTACTTGTGATTTTTCTTTTTTTTTTCTTTTCTTTAGCTACAAGGTTTTTAATCTGGAAGGTTGTTAAATTCCTCAAGTTAAAATGTATGTTTATTTGTTTATTTATTTACTTATTTGTTCATTTCAGCCCAAAGCAATTCTCAGTTGTCTTACAAAATTAATGATAACGATAACAATAACAGTAATAATAATAACAATGAAACGATGATGATGATGATGATGATGATGATGATGATGATGATGATGATGATGATGATGATGATGATGATGATGATGATGATGATGATGATGATGATGATGATGATCCTGATGATCCTGTGGCACTGCACTTATTTGCTGTGGTCATGTATCATATCTGATAGTGATACGGGTGGCAAAAAAAGAAAAAATAAAAAAACCCCTCTTACCCCATCCACGACTTTAAGGCTCAGGCATTTCCCATATCCTGCACACACTATTATGCAAGCCCAGGTATTAAAGGGCTACCACCTTTCCTTTTCTCCCCTAAAACCTGTTGCTCCAGTTAACTCTGCTCTTTCTTTTCTCCCAGCACCTTATAAGAAAGTCCTTTACACTTCTGATCCCTTCTTTCCTTCCGGTAAACCCCGGGCCCCGTCAAACCTACATGTACAACCCATGCCACACGCACTACTCCTAAGTGTCGAACTTCCTCCATGCCCTTACAGTTATGATCCAAATGATGATGATGATTTATAAATCGAGTGCTCACTTATATTTTTGACTTTTACGTTTTTATCACTTTTTACTCTGTAAATGGGGTGCAGGACAAGCCACATACAAACCCTTTTTGCAGCAAAGAGACATGTAGCACAGGACAAAACATCACAGGACAAAACATGAAAAAACATCACAGGACAAATCATACTGAGGTGGCACCATGGAATATGTGATAAAAGTAAGATGTAGGCTAACATGGTCACACATATTAACTCCTTCCATACCAGTCCCTGATTTTTCAGTATATTTACCTAGATTTAAGATGACAATTGCATGTTTAAATTCTTCATGAAAAGAGCTTTCGTTCAAGTACCAACATGCCTATAGTCTTAAGTCAGTGGTTCTGGCACTGCCTGGCAGGTCATGCTGCAGCTGCCGCAAGGGCAGTTGCAGCATGACTTGCCAGGCAGTGTCAGAACCACTGACCGAGGCCTGTGACCTAACTATGGAATGAGTAAATACATTTAGAATCGTAACATTGGATATAATAATTTAGTAGAAAAAGTTGGTCCAGTGATAACTGTTTAGCTGAAAATCAGGTAATGGCATTTGTAACAAATCGTTTGGTCCACGAAATGTAATTTTGTACCGATGAAAAAAATATTGCTTCACTTTATTTTCTGAACCAAAACAATCACTTAAACCTTAGTGTAATGTTTGTAAAGTAAAGGAAGTGATTGTTATTATGAAAGAAAGGAAATATATCGAGAATATATATTTAATTTGGGGGAGCACAAAAAGTAGTGTCAAACAAAATGGAGAACCTTTAACACCAATCTTGTGCATGTGATTGTTCAGCTGGCTGCAGGCTGCTGTTAATCTTCCATTTCGAATTACAGCTTTCCTAAGTAATGAAGACAGGTATGCTTGATTTGGGGAGGAACATTACATTCAATGACTTTAAACTGTGTGAAGCTTGAAGTATTACAAGTTTCTCGGGGGGGGGGGGTATTCCACAATCCATGAGCAGATGGAAAATGATTGATGAAACAGCCCAGTGGATGAGAGCTCTAAAATGAAGAATGTCTAATCTCTGATGGATATCATAACTTAAGTTCAATCATAAGCAAATGAATGCAAGAAGTTAGCTTTATGAGTTTCATTAATAAAACTTAAACATATACCCTAATCAGTCTGATGATCTTATCCCAGAAAAACTGACTATAGACCTTTTTGGATGGGGTAAGTTCCAAGATTTTGCAAGATTCTTTATCTCAAACCAGTCTTCCTTCTGTTTGGCTCTAGCATTTGTCATGTTATGATTACCCTCCCTTAACACCCCACCCCCACCCCCAACAAGAACAAATTAAATACAAAAAAAGCCTGCACTGCACAACGTGGCATAGTAAAGTCTGCCTTAATCAGAGACTGACACCATACATGCCTCAGTGCCTCAACCTACCCACCTGGTTCCCCGCATTTTGCTTCGCGACAAAAGCCTTTACTGGTTGCTCCACCACCGCCCTTGCAAGGGAGTCCTTTTCCAGATTGAGGGGGGTTGTTGCACTCTCTGACTCTCTCATATAAGCCTGACCCACAGGTGGCGCTGCATCGGCCCCAGCGCCCCCAAGGGCCCCACTTGCCATCAACTGAAAATTTCAGCGTGTTTTACTTACACATAGGTAATGAATAGCACATGAACAGGCATAGATTACACTTTTACAGGAAAGTATTGATATTATTCGACGCTCACATGAATCCTGTTACTTCAAGTGTGACCCTGGAAAGCCTCAGAGGCAGTAGTCAGACCTCATGGAAAAGACAAATCAACATTTGTCTGCATATCTGGGTTAAACCCCTAAATTATTTATTGGGGTAAATGGGATTGGACTTTTATATTGTTTTTGGGAAATAATTTGGCCAGCTGTGATTTACAATTGCAGGTATATGTGATTACTCTAGGAATTCTGCAAGAACTTGAGACCATGCACTCTCTTTGGAAATGGGTCCTGTATTCGGCAGCAATAAAAAAGCCTGGAAACCCCCTGTGCATATATCTTATAATGACATCTGTGAAAAAAAAACAAAAGACACAACTGTCTGTTCCCTCAGTCTTGTCATTCAACACCTACCATTTTCACACCGTATCGCCTTACATAGCTGGACTTCCGTGGAGCCGTCCACCGGCTCACATTCTTTGCCGCCATTTTCCGGTGTTGGGTTGTCGCATTCACGCTTCCTAACTTGTACACCAATGTTACACTTAGAAGAGCAGGGTGACCAGGAGCCCCACTGCCCCCATCCCCCGTCCTTAGTCACTTAAATAAATGAGAAGTATAAATGAAATTTCTTCAATTTAACAAAAAGAAATAGATCAATTCAATCTAATATATGTAGTCTATTTTAAAACAATCTAGATTATATTTAGATGTTCTGTTATCAAATAAAATCATCTCTGCCTGTTGGGCTTTACAAAGTGGTCCATCGTTTGCCTTGTAAGCTGACCCGTGTCATGACAGGGGACAAAGCCTCCACACAAGCCTTGTTTAATGGCATCTGATTTAAAAATGTATCTTTATGATGGTCACAGTAAATCCAATGATATTTCATATTAAAAAACTGTATGAGACTTACAGAGTACTGGTCTGGATGACCTTACAGAATACGTCTAATACACTTTAATCCACACTTGAATCACTAGATGGCACCACCGGTGATGAAACAGCTGACACTCCTGACCACTAAGTAACGCAGCTGGTGTCCTTTCTGTTTTCCAGAATAATAAATCAAATTTAAATTCACGCATACACAGACACACATAAATTTAAATTTGATTTATATTTCTGAAACATGTCCTTCTATACTAAACTCACATTTGTCGCATCTTTCTCCAGCATGGCCCAATTTACAAGCACACTTGAACTTGTTCACCAGGTTCGTACATGTTCCACCAAATTCACACGGGAAGCTGGCACACTCATCGATGTCTGAAACAGATTCATTCAGTTAAACATCCAGGTAGTGCAATGGGGAATTTTTTATTCCATCTTTCATTTTGCCAATATGTATGCACAGCATCATCCATTTAATAAAATGAAGTTTTTAATCAAGTCTTCGAAATGATATCACTTGTTTTCTTTGACAAGTCTGGTCTAAATTTGTTGATTTACAGTCTGCGACACACTTTTTGATTCTCTTGTCCTTTAATATGATGCTTTCATTCAACAATGACGAGGATGATGATGATAATGATGATGAAGACAACAACAATGATGATGATGATGATTGCCGGTATCTTGGTCCAATTTGGTCTGGCCCTAAAAGTGCACTGGTCAACGGGGGTGAGGAACATTGTTGCTTCAGTCTTATCACGAGAGTTAACTCATTCCATACAAGTCCTTGATTTTTTTCATACATTTACCTAGTTTTAAGATGACAATTGCATATTCAAATTCTTCATGAAAAGAGCTTTTGTTCAAGTACCAACATGCCTATAGTCTTAAGTCAGTGGTTCTGGCACTGCCTGGCAGGTCATGCTGCAGCTGCCGCAAGGGCAGTTGCAGCATGACTTGCCAGGCAGTACCAGAACCACTGACCAATGCCTGTCACCATAGTATGGAATGAGTTAAGGAGCTGCACAGCTTTGCTGTTTCAGGATCATATTGGGGGGAAGCAGTAGGCCTATACCGTTGTCTGTCTGCCAGCTTTTTAATTTATTGTCATTAAATATTATTTTGAATTAGAAATGTAGAAAAGACATATGGGGCTAATGTGGCCTGAGCAAACCATTTCCCTTCATATGCGTTGGCCCAACTTATACCAAATACACAGACAGACAGACATATATATAGATACGCTATACGTGACGTACTATGGAAGATTTTTGTTTTGGTGTTTGTCAAAACAGGTAGGAGTCATGTAACAAGGCCTTTGTTTAATGGAATATGGGACTCTGTTTAAAACCTATTTTATTAACAATGCAATTGGGGGGGAAAGCAAAGCCTTTATCAACCCCTCTCATAAAAAAGCAAAACATAAACACATAAAGGTAAATACACACACATATATATATATATTTGTATATAAATATATACATACACACACACACACACACATATATATATGTCTGACATATGTGATGTACATTACACATGACAGTATGGTAACAAGGACATGCGTAAACAAGATGAGCAGCAGACAGACCAGACTGTAAAGAGACCAGACTGTGAAGAGACCAAACCAGGCTGTAAAGAGACCAGACTGTGAAGAGACCAGACTGTGAAGAGACCAGACTGTAAAGAGACCAGACTGTGAAGAGACCAGACTGTAAAGAGACCAGACTGTGAAGAGACCAGACCAGGCTGTAAAGAGACCAGACTGTGAAGATACCAGACTGTGAAGAGACCAGACTGTGAAGAGACCAGACTGTAAAGAGACCAGACCAGACTGTAAAGAGACCAGACTGTAAAGGATCAGAGACCAATATACCATGATCTTAGTCTCACAGTGAGTATGAGGTCCCCAAGGTCAGGTGGTCACCATTACCTTCATGATATTCTATTAAGTGATTCATTTTGTATCCCAAACAAATTTAACGTCAGCATAATAAATTTTTACTCTTGTTGAATTTTGACAATTTTCAGGCCTATATAATAAAGTTTGTATAGTAAATTGAGTATGGGGGATAACTCTGTTTTGTAATGAATTTTTTTGAATTAAGTAAAATGGGCATTTCAGAAGGTAGTGAAAAGCATCTTCATAACCAAAACCACAAGCATAGGATGTTCCAGTAACTACTCCGATTTTATACTGGTCAGCATTTAAAGAGCTCAAGCCCCTTGTTATTAGGCTAGTATAATGTTTTCTTTAGTAATGCAAGATTGGAATAATCAGTTGGGTTTTTGATGTTTTCTATTTAATTTAGATTGGAATTTCCGTAACAGTTCCCTTTTCAAATTTTCATAGACCTGGGAACAAGTTTGAAAAGTTGTAAATTAGGAGCGTGAGTGCACATTACATCTTGACCTATCTTGAGTTGTTTTTGGTAACAATTCTTGTAAGTACTTAGTAGGGCCAGTACTTTTCCGCGATCGCGGAAAACGGACGGAATTTACGGAATCTATGATCTCAAATGGAATTTATGATTTGGAACGGAAATCGGCAAATGCCACGGAAATTAAGCGGAATTTGTGAATTTTGCCACTCAAATAATTCAAAATCACCACATATGTCATCGCATAAAGCAAAACACACAGACTTGGATCCAAATTTGATGAGTCGGCCGCGTTATCGATACCACGTGGAGCAAATTTAACGACAGGCCGGACACCTGCGCGCTATAGACCCCATTACTACCATATCCATTCATTTGCATGGCATATAGATATAACGCGCAACAGAGGTACAATGATAATAGCGCCGTCTGTAGGTGGAGGCTGTCAACCTACATAGTAAACAATATGGAGTCACTTTGCCGTTCGTCGATGGATCAACAATTTCCAGAGGCGATAAGATCAACTGTTTTTCCTTTTTTATTGACCAGTGCTAAAATCGAGCCCTAGAATTAGTGAAACGGAAATGAAACGGAATTTGTAGTTTCCCAAAACGGAAAAACACTCATTTTGAAACAGAAAAATACAGGCCCTAACTTAGGAGCAATTTTGTCGACTTTTGTGCACACAATAACCAGTTCTTGTTTATCCCTATGTTCAGATAATATTTCCCACCCAGTTTCATTGTAAATTTAACCATGGCTTGTTTAATCACGTGCTGCTACCAGTCGAGCACTTTTTAATTTGTTGACATCTGCTTAAGAACTGTTTCCAAAGACTACATTATCTTATTGCAAAAGTGGCTGTATGAAGGAAGAGCACGATATTTCAAGCAAGCTTGTGATAAGTTTGTGTTGTAAACTTTGTTTCAAATATATTTATTTGGAAAAAAGGACTGGAAACCAGGCTTTGTCCATTAAAATCCCTGTCGCAAAAAAAAAAAAAAAAAAAGAAAAGAAATGAAAAGGCAATCAGAGATTGCTGGATCCATGCCCCACTAGCCTCATTTATAACCTATAGCTAATCACAGGCCTTATTTTGGGATGACTGCAGTTAATAAAAATAAGCTATCCCAGTGACTTAGATACTTGACCTAGTGGCCTACTTTTATGCATGACACACTCTTGTGTCCAGATACACAGGTGTGTAAAGCTTCAGGATTCAAAGTCAAAGGACAACAGAATGACAGTCTGGTTATGAAGCATAATGTAGTTTTACATGAATGTATCACTGTCACCCAGATACTTAACCTAGTGATGTATTTTTTTACATGACTCTTGTTTAGGTCAAGATACATGTATATGTGTGTGTGAAGTTTCATGAAACTACATGAAATAGTAAAGTAATTATAACCCGGACACAATTTTACAAGAATTTGTCACTGTGACCCAGATACTTCATCCAGTGACCTACATTTGGTACATAACACCCCTTTATGTCCAGATGCATCTGTGTGTAAAGTTTTATTAGGCTAAGTTAAAGGACAAGCGGATTATAGCCCGCACATAAATAACGGAGACCAGATACTTGACCTATTGACCTACTTTTGTTTCATGACACACCTTTAAGTCATATATATTTGTGTGTCAAGTTTCATGAAACTAAGTTGAATAAAGGAATTATAGCCCCCACATGGTTTTATAAGAATATGTCACTGTGACCATAATACTTGATCTACTAACCTAATTTTGGTACATTACACACCCTTATATAGAGATGCATCTGTCTGTAAAGTTTCATTAAACCAAGTTACATGGTAAAGGAATTAGAGCCTGGACACAATTTAACAAGATTATGTCACTGTGTCCCAGATACTTAATCCAGTGAAAAAAAATTTAAAAAATGCAGGCAATTTAATTGACCTGAGACTGGCATCAACAAATAGTAGAGCAGTATGTATACATGATAACCACCAGGTAGGTCTATAGAGCAGTATGTATACATGATAACCTCCAGGTAGGTCTATAGAGCAGTATGTATACATGATAACCACCAGGTAGGTCTATAGAGCAGAACGTATACATGATAACCTCCAGGTAGGTCTATAGAGCAGTACCTATACATGATGACCTCCAGGTAGGTCTATAGAGCAGTATGTATACATGATGACCACCAGGTAGGTCTATAGAGCAGAACGTATAAATGATAACCTCCAGGTAGGTCTATAGAGCAGAACGTATACATGATAACCTCCAGGTAGGTCTATAGAGCAGTATGTATACATGATGACCTCCAGTTAGGTCTATAGAGCAGTATGTATACATGATAACCTCCAGGAAGGTCTCTAGAGCAGTATGTATACATGATGACCACCAGGTAGGTCTATACAGCAGAACGTATAAATGATAACCTCCAGGTAGGTCTATAGAGCAGTACGTATACATGATAACCACCAGGTAGGTCTATAGAGCAGTATGTATACATGATGACCTCCAAGTAGGTCTATACAGCAGAACGTATAAATGATAACCTCCAGGTAGGTCTATAGAGCAGAACGTATACATGATAACCTCCAGGTAGGTCTATAGAGCAGTATGTATACATGATGACCTCCAGTTAGGTCTATAGAGCAGTATGTATACATGATAACCTCCAGGAAGGTCTCTAGAGCAGTATGTATACATGATGACCACCAGGTAGGTCTATACAGCAGAACGTATAAATGATAACCTCCAGGTAGGTCTATAGAGCAGTACGTATACATGATAACCACCAGGTAGGTCTATAGAGCAGTATGTATACATGATGACCTCCAAGTAGGTCTATAAATCAAAATGCACTGGCCCCAAACAGTGTAAAATGACTCCGCTCTTGTGCAAATACTTTTCAACTACATGTATCTTGTCATATAGTGCACTGCATAAGGGCTTGGTATACATGCATGTCATGCATATATACATGTATACGTACTGCTCTATCATTTGTCAATGCCAGTCTCACACGGTGAAATTGTCTTCATTTTCATTGAAAAATACAATGTAGCTGTGTCTGTTTTGATGTACACCAAATAAGCCTACCAGGCACATGCCACAATGAAGAAATGTGCCTACTAGGCACATGACACAAGGAAGAAATGTGCCTACTAGGCATATGACACAAGGAAGAAAGGTGCATTTAATAATAAATTCCATGCATTATATTTACCCGGATTCACATATATGCTAACCCAAAGCTATACATTGCTGACTTGTGCTGTACATACAATAAAAATTGCTGTGCTGTTTTTAAATAAAAATAATTTGAAAACACACACTAAAACTTCTTTTACTCGGGCAAGTAATATAATTACTTATCGTAAGTAAATCATGTTGTCAACAAAGCAAGTAAAGCCCAGTAATTGCTAGTAACTATAAGTAATTGCTGATAATTGATGCCAGAAGTAAAATAATTACTAAGTAATTTATTTACTTACTTCCGTAAGTCAAACCTAGAAAATTTTATGCATAGTCATTTAGTTGGTTGCATCCTCCAGCAGCATGTTCTCTTTTAATACAAGGAACTTTAATGAGTCAAAGGATATAAGCAGAAAGACAGAACTCGTTAAATTTGTTTGACAATAATATGGTTGGGGGGACTTTTAGCCAATTTCTTCTCAATATTTCTAACATTTGTCCTCACAGAAATTATCATATTATTAGCCATTACATGGTACAAAAATTCTTATGAGCTTTAGTATGATTTTTTTCTAGTCCATAGAGTAAATATAAAAAAGGCGCATATTTTGATTATTATATAAAGTTTGTTTCTTAATTTTATTATCTGATAATCAAAATTTTTGTTATGAGACATAACATAATTTTGTAAATCATTAAACTATTAGCCTAAGGTCTAGTAAAACTAAGTAGAGGTGGAAAATCCATTAGGAAAGAATGCTGCAGTTTTTAGTGCTGGTGACCTAAGGTTGCAGAGCTTAATATGCGACTGCTAATGTCCATCTGTCCGTATGTCCGCCCGCTGTATGTCAGTCCATCCATAAACTTTTGCTTGTAAGTGGGATACCATCCACAATTTTCAAATTATCTCCAAATTAAATAAATATATAACTTTCAGGACCTGTGACAACTCTAGCATCCTTGATATTGATGGATTCGATATGAAATTTGGTGGGAATATTGGGGGGGAGGGTATATTTCAAATCAAAACAATACTGGTGGCACCACCTAATGGTGAACGAAAATATGAGCCAATATGTGTTGAAAGGTATGAGTTTCATTATCTTAAGAAATATTAAAGCTAATTTTACCAAATGTAAAACAAATGTGTAACAATCATGCATGGAAGTTTCATATTACATAATATGGCTGGCTTTGACCTACTTTCTCAATGTCACTGAGGGAATAGAGGTCAGGAAGTGACTATCTTGTGATGATCATGACATCTTTACATGTGATCATATGTCTATACACCATTAGACAATTATTCTACAGACTAAAATCCATCCTATGTGTAGACCTGGTGGTATTTAACCCTTTGAGTGCCAGTCACGGCTTAAGCTGTGTTGATGAAGCTGGATTACTGTAATGATTCCAGATTCATATACCTCATTAAAAGACCTTTCATTCAAGTACCCGCATGCCTATGTTCCCAGTGAAAAACTTGGTCCGATCAACAGCTTTCCTTGGGGCACTTTCCGCGCAACACGCGGAAAGTGCCCCAAGGAAAGCTGTTGACTCAGTCTCTAAATTGGCTCTGTAAGAGTCAATGGAACTTAGATCATAGGTGTTAATAACATGTTAAATTCAATATTTTGCGCTTATGGAAAAAATGTTGATATGACATCAACAGTAAATATAAAGTATAACAGAACCTTTAATTACCCACCTAAGATTTATATAGATTATAGATATGGTGAATATTAATCCCTTTTAATTAAATACTTGAAAGTAACAGAAGCAGACATTGTAAGTAATAATAAGTAACTAAACTACTTGTTACTTATCTACCTGAGTAATTGAATTACTTACTCAATCATTGTAAGTTAATTAACTACTTACCTTTACTTACCCTAGTAATTAAGTTACCTACTAATGCTCTTAAAAAGTAATGCTAAGTAAAGGTAAGTAAAGTTTAATTACTCTTTTATTGGGGCCTTTGCTTAAATAAGTAAATATATTACTTCTAGTAAGTAATTTAATATAATTACTACAAGTGAAACAAGTTTTAGTGTGCAGGGTTGTTTGTTTGTTTTTACTTTGTAACCAAGATTGAGATGACCAAAATATCAGTGATCATGAGCAAAGTCATTCACTACACGTACAACTCAACGGATAATATCATTATCATAATGTTAAAGTATATTATGTTATATTGCCCATAAGAATAAAAATACAAGTATACTGATGGTTAGTTCCAGTGCAAGACACAAATTTCCATGGATCCTTCTCATCCCAGTTTAACTGAATTCAAATTTTACATGTATCCCAGGAGTTTGCTATTTCAGAGGACTACAGAGCGTTTGCCCGCATTAGTTGGCGTTTCCCAGCATTGAAAGGGTGTCAAACCCTGGGAAATGCTGACTAACACTGGGAAACGTTGACTAACACTGGGAAACGTTGACTAACGCTGGGAAACACTGACTAACGCTGGAAAATGCTGACTAATGCTAGTAATGCTGAGCTCCAAAAGGCTCAATTGAATTTTGGTGTTTCCCGGCGTTTGTAACACTGGCTAGCACTGTCTCATGCTGGCAAACGCTGTGTAACGCCGGTAACCACCCTGAAATCTAAAGTGTGCCTACTAACGCCGAAACAAGTTTCTAGTGTGATGGATGGACAGACATACGTCTCTAGTATGTTACACTTATGTACTAACAATGGTCGTGAAGTGAGTGTATAAGGTAATTGACTATAGTCACCTCTACATCCAAGTGATGAAATAGGAGGAGCCAACAATGAATGATGGTTTCTGACTGTAGACAGACTAGAGAAAATATCAAGGTGGGTTTAAGTTAACTTTACGGCATGCCAACTATCGCCCTACCACCATTTCTATGTTAGCCCTACCTAAATCTACAGATTAAAATAATCTATTAGTGTCTTGGAATGAGTGTTGTTTTTTGTCAGTTTTGTTCCATACCTATGGAAACACTTCAACAGAGTTTTATATAGCTTTTTGGTGTCATAGGTTTTGTGGCATAGTTTTTTCATCAATATTCTTATTCTGCTTACAAATTCATTTATTTGTGATGTGGCTCTGCTAATGTGTATAACCTGTCCAATCAGACGCACGGAAAAAACAATTACTCTATGCCTGTCCTCCGATATGGCGGGGGGGGGGGGATAATAAAAAAAACAAACAAGTACAGTACAAACGGTAAAGATGTGCCACAGGACACCACATTTTGAAAGGACACACGTATTAGAAGAAAAGACATCACAGGTACAACTACAAGAAGACTGCATTATCATTGTATCAAATATGATGTGGCCAGACAACTGTGTACACAACAAGTACCACCTGTGGATAGCTGTATAGTAACTGTGTACACAACAAGTACTACCTGTGGATAGCTGTATAGTAACTGTGTACACAACAAGTACTACCTGTGGATAGCTGTACAGTAACTGTACACAACAAGTACTACCTGTGGATAGCTGTATAGTAACTGTGTACACAACAAGTACTACCTGTGGATAGCTGTATAGTAACTGTGTACACAACAAGTACTACCTGTGGATAGCTGTATAGTAACTGTGTACACAACAAGTACTACCTGTGGATAGCTGTACAATAACTGTGTACACAACAAGTACTACCTGTGGATAGCTGTATAGTAACTGTACACAACAAGTACTACCTGTGGATAGCTGTACAGTAACTGTGTACACAACAAGTACTACCTGTGGATAGCTGTACAGTAACTGTGTACACAACAAGTACTACCTGTGGATAGCTGTATAGTAACTCTGTACACAAGTACTACCTGTGGATAGCTGTACAGTAACTGTGTACACAACAAGTACTACCAGTGGATAGCTGTATGGTAACTGTGTACACAACAAGTACTACCTGTGGATAGCTGTACAGTAACTGTGTACACAACAAGTACTACCTGTGGATAGCTGTATGGTAACTGTGTACACAACAAGTACTACCTGTGGATAGCTGTACAGTAACTGTGTACACAACAAGTACTACCTGTGGATAGCTGTACAGTAACTGTGTACGCAACAAGTACTACCTGTGGATAGCTGTACAGTAACTCTGTACACAACAAGTACTACCTGTGGATAGCTGTATAGTAACTGTGTACACAACAAGTACTACCTGTGGATAGCTGTATAGTAACTGTGTACACAACAAGTACTACCTGTGGATAGCTGTACAGTAACTGTGTACACAACAAGTACTACCTGTGGATAGCTGTATGGTAACTGTGTACACAACAAGTACTACCTGTGGATAGCTGTATAGTAACTGTGTACACAAGTACTACCTGTGGATAGCTGTATAGTAACTGTGTACACAACAAGTACTACCTGTGGATAGCTGTATGGTAACTGTGTACACAACAAGTACTACCTGTGGATAGCTGTATAGTAACTGTGTACACAACAAGTACTACCTGTGGATAGCTGTATAGTAACTGTGTACACAACAAGTACTACTTGTGGATAGCTGTACAGTAACTCTGTACACAAGTACTACCTGTGGATAGCTGTATAGTAACTGTGTACACAACAAGTACTACCTGTGGATAGCTGTATGGTAACTGTGTACACAACAAGTACTACCTGTGGATAGCTGTATAGTAACTGTGTACACAACAAGTACTACCTGTGGATAGCTGTACAGTAACTGTGTACACAACAAGTACTACCTGTGGATAGCTGTACAGTAACTGTGTACACAACAAGTACTGCCTGTGGATAGCTGTATAGTAACTCTGTACACAAGTACTACCTGTGGATAGCTGTATAGTAACTGTGTACACAACAAGTACTACCTGTGGATAGCTGTATAGTAACTGTGTACACAACAAGTACTACCTACGGATAGCTGTACAGTAACTGTGTACACAACAAGTACTACCTACGGATAGCTGTACAGTAACTGTGTACACAACAAGTACTACCTGTGGATAGCTGTATGGTAACTGTGTACACAACAAGTACTACCTGTGGATAGCTGTATAGTAACTGTGTACACAACAAGTACTACCTGTGGATAGCTGTACAGTAACTGTGTACACAACAAGTACTACCTGTGGATAGCTGTACAGTAACTCTGTACACAAGTACTACCTGTGGATAGCTGTATAGTAACTGTGTACACAACAAGTACTACCTGTGGATAGCTGTATGGTAACTGTGTACACAACAAGTACTACCTGTGGATAGCTGTATAGTAACTGTGTACACAACAAGTACTACCTGTGGATAGCTGTACAGTAACTGTGTACACAACAAGTACTACCTGTGGATAGCTGTATAGTAACTCTGTACACAAGTATTACCTGTGGATAGCTGTACAGTAACTGTGTACACAACAAGTACTACCTGTGGATAGCTGTATGGTAACTGTGTACACAAGTACTACCTGTGGATAGCTGTACAGTAACTGTGTACACAACAAGTACTACCTGTGGATAGCTGTATAGTAACTCTGTACACAAGTACTACCTGTGGATAGCTGTACAGCCTGCACATGACCCAACACCCATCACAAGCAAAGCTTGTCCACCAACCTGGGTGGAAACGCATGGGCCTTACTTGAGTCTGCCAGTATTTAAAATATATGTGTGGGTCTGTCAAAAATAATTTGGTTTACTGCCTTAGCGCACTTGGGATTAACAAACATGATAGTTTATAGCGTGAAGGGAGCCAATACTATGATATTTTAGTTCAATAAATTCCACTCAGTTCCATTCAGTTGTGTATTTCATACACTCAAAGAAGTAACGAAACAAATTTTCTACCTGGGCCCAACAAGAAGATTTTGCTATACCAATTTTATGCATATTATGGTTCAACTGGCTGAGGCCAATCCTAATTTTGTGTCAAATGTTGGCTTTCCTATTACCAATGTAAAACAACTCATTACTCGTTGGTTTCCCTTTATCCAATTTACATTTAAATGTGTCTATATCTTCCAAATTTTGAATGATCGATGAGAGTAAATTCCACTGCAAATCGTTGTGGGAATAAAAAAGCTATAATAAGTATTAGTTTTTGTATCGACCTGAGTTATGTTCTGTGTGGATCTCATGGTATATGCATTTCTCTCAGATCCACTTTATGGAATCAAATTGTGTAAATATGCTGGTGTACATGTATGTCCATTAATTATTTTATAAGGAAGTTTGAGTCAGTCTTTTTCTCTATGTTTAGAGTCTCCCATCCAGTTTAATTGCAACCGTCACTGCATGGGCTGCAGCCAGTTGAACACTGCATGGGCTGCAGCCAGTTGAACACTGCATGGGCTGCAGCCAGTTGAACACCGCATGGGCTGCAGCCAGTTGAACTACTTGTAAAAGGTCTGCATCAGACTTTGTGACCCCCCCCCCCCCAACACACATCACCATACTGTAATAGGCCTAATGTAGGTAAAATATATAAATTCTAATGTGTATCTGCTGATCCTATGTTGCAAAAAATTTATTACTCCAATTAATTTCGTTGCTTTCCAGACAACATGATTTACATGAGCAGGCCATGACAAATCTGTTCTTCAAATAAGAAGTAAGCGTTTGTATGGTTGTACATCTTAAAGCGTAGTGGCCTCATACAGAGCATGGGCAGGTTGCGTCCGTGTTTTATACACTACAAGATACAAAGTTAACCTCTCTCATAGCTTTAGCACACATGGAATCAATAGGATAAGAGCAAGAAAAGCCAGATTTTAACAGAAGTCCAAGGTAAGGTGCTTACATTCCTGTAGATTTTCAATAACTTTTCCTTCATACTTCAAAATGGGATGAGATATATTAATTTGTCATCAAAAGCCATTGACGGGAACCCAGAAACTGATTGTAAATCTTTGTTTATTTCTTCTGAGCAGTTGTGGGGTGGTCAACCGTGACAGACAGCATTGTCAACAAAAAGAGGGGTATTTGTATCGACTATGTCAACATCATTGATATCAATGACAAAGAGAAGGGGGCCGAGTACAGACCCTTGCGGTACACCAGCCTAGTACAGACCCTTGCGGTACACCAACCTAGTACAGACCCTTGCGGTACACCAGCCTAGTACAGACCCTTGCGGTACACCAGCCTAGTACAGACCCTTGAGGTACACCAGCCTAGTACAGACCCTTGTGGTACACCAGCCTAGTACAGACCCTTGCGGTACACCAGCCTAGTACAGACCCTTGCGGTACACCAGCCTAGTACAGACCCTTGAGGTACACCAGCCTAGTACAGACCCTTGCGGTACACCAGCCTAGTACAGACCCTTGCGGTACACCAGCCTAGTACAGACCCTTGCGGTACACCAGCCTAGTACAGACCCTTGCGGTACACCAGCCTAGTACAGACCCTTGCGGTACACCAACCTAGTACAGACCCTTGCGGTACACCAGCCTAGTACAGACCCTTGCGGTACACCAGCCTAGTACAGACCCTTGTGGTACACCAGCCTAGTACAGACCCTTGCGGTACACCAGCCTAGTACAGACCCTTGCGGTACACCAACCTAGTACAGACCCTTGCGGTACACCAACCTAGTACAGACTGTTGCGGTACACCAACCTGTATGTGTCCCCAGTTAGGTTCTTCTCGGTCTATTACAGTCTGCTGAGTATGCTTCTCCAGATAACTTTGAAACCAAGCAAGGAACTGTCCTTTAATACCTGAGTTAGGTGAACTATGGGATAGAGCTGGGTGGTAAACCGTGCCAAATGGTTTCAAGGAACAGTACTTTAATACCTGAGTTAGCTGAACTATGTTATAGAGCTGGGTGGTAAACCGTGCCAAGTGCATTCGTTAAAGCAGAGAAAACTTCCTTCTGTTCATCAATTGCTTTACAAAACTGACTGTACAGAAATATCCACTGGTTAATTGTCCCATCATTAGGGGTAACCAGAATATGGGACTTGCATATTTATTTATTTGCCACCAAATCTCTGACTGTTGCCAGGTGACTGTTACAATCAGACACCATGATACATTATGGGTGCTAGGATATAAAAACCAAGCGTGTCGCTCGCTAACACTTCTTGGAACATTGAAGTGCTTACTCCAACATGTATGACAACTCTTCATATCAAGCTGAGTGAGTGTTTGAAGATGACTACGACCTTTTCAACACTCTTTTATCAATGTTTTCTACCTGTGGCAAGAGTGACGTGTTTTGCAATGTTTGGAGCAGGGATAGCCCCCCCTCGCCCCATTCTGGTCTTTCCTTGTTTAATAATGCTGGTTAAAGCACAGTTTCGCAGCTAATATGGACATCCTGTAGTTACCTATCTCGCAGTGTTTCCCTTCATAGCCGCCCTTGCATTTACACGAGTATCCATTCTTTGCATCGCCACAGAAGCCTCCATTCTGGCATGGGTCACTCTTACACTCGTCGATTTCTACAAAGATAAAGACATAAATGTCCTACAACATGTCATTTTCACCAGTAATATGTACAAAATATGCCATGAAAAAAGGTTAAAATGTATTTTTTTATTGCACATACAACAAACTATTTATGCCTACAAGATCAATGACAATGCTTTGAGCGTGTTTTAAACACCAAAGTCATTGTTTTGCATTCTAGGCGCAAGATAAAATGTAAAACACTGCCCTTGTCCGAAGAGAGGTGAGTATTGAGCTTTTATCATTATGAGAACGAAAAAGTATCCAAAATTTGAAGCATCGTGAGATGTATTTCACTTTTTGTCCAAGACTAATAAAGTCCAATTGGAGGAAAAGGGCTGAATATACAAAGATAATATGCGAAAGATTAGGAAAAAGATGAAGGAAATGAAGAAATCATGGCACAAGAAGGCTAATGTGAACAGCCTGTGCTCAGCTGACCTTAGCTTGTTCACAAAATCAAAGTTACAACTGAATTGACATGTGTTAAGCTTTAGCTGGGTGCATATGATATTAAGAGGTATACCTGATTTGGGGGGATTTTGAGATTTGTCAAAAAAATTCATTAAAAATATAAATTTTACTGCAGCATGAGAAATTGAAGAATACTTAAGAACTTTAAAAAGAACATTGCTACTTGGTGGAGAAAATACAAGATATTGAGCATTAGAATGCTCATTGACCTATATAGTAATCAACAGGAAAGGTGCAGTCCAGGTAATTAATATAAGTTTTTGAATTGAAAAAATTATTAAAAATCTGAAATGCAGAGCAGTGCCACCTAGTGAAAACCTTTGTTTGACCCTTTCACAAGAAACATATCCACAAAGGTTCAGTTTGATCTGAGTGACGGTTCTGGAGAATTCCAAAATACTGAAAAACACACACACACACACACACACAAATTTAAAAAAATTACAAAAAATAGAAACAATTGCAGTGCCACGTGGTGAACAAGTTAGGAATTAGGAGTCTCTACAAGTGTTTCACTGTGAAATCACAGCAATTGGGTCAGCGGTTTCAGAGATGTAGATTTTTTAAGATTTGCCCAAAAAAGAAGTGATACCTAGTATAAAACTTTTTTTACCCTTTCACAAGGAACATATTCACAAAAGTTCAGCTTAATCAGAGTGATGGTTCTGGAGAAGAAGTTATGAATGGCGAAAACACACAAAAAATCATTAAAAAATATAATAAAACTTGCAGTGCCACCTGGTGGACAAATTAAGAAATAGGAGTCCCCAGGAGTGTTCCTGTGTGATATCAAAGCAATCGGGTGAGAGGTTTTGGAGAGGAAGATTTTCTAAGATTACCCCCAAAAAGCTGACTGACAAGGCAGCTGAGCTAAAAGCAGAAACAAACTGCAGCACCACCTGATGAACAAATTAAGAACTAGGAGCCCCTAGGAGTGTTCCTGTGTGATATCAAAGCAATTGGGAGCGTGGTTTCAGAGAAGATTATTTTTAAGATTTGCCCCCCCCCCCCCCCAACTAAAAAATTGATAAAAAATCCAAAAATCACTGGAGTGGGACCATTTGAACAAACTTAGTAGAGATCCACGCAAGGTGTATTGCCGCTTAGTTTGAAGGGAATCTGGCTGGAGTTTTGGAGAAGAAGTCCAAAATGTGAATAAGCATTAGAATGCCCATTGACTTACATAGTAATAAATGGAAAAGCTGCATTTACCTGTAAGTACCCGAATTGAAATAATCATTAAAAATCAGAAATCCACAGCAGTGTCACCTAGTGAACACCTTTGTTTGACTTTGGAGGAGAAGTAGAAAATGTGAATTGCAAACTGACGGATGATTTAGCCTCCTGAAAGCTCAGCCTGACTAGCTAGTAAGCTGAGCTTAAATTCGTTAAAAAATCAGGAATCCATAGCAGTGTCACCTACTAAACAACTTTGTTGTACAATTTCACAAGGAACATATCCACCAAGTTTCAGCTGAATCTGAGTGACGTTTCTGGAGAAGAAGTGGAAAATAGCAAAAACCACACCAAAAAGATCACTGAAAAATAGTAAAAAATTGCAGCGCCAACTAGTGAACAAATTAAGACCTAGTAGTCCCTAGGAGTGTTTTTGTGTGATGTCAAAGCAATTGGGTGAGCCGTTTTTGAAAAGATTTGCTAAGATTTGCCCCCAATAGGAACAAAACAATTCATGAAAAATCCAAAAATTACTGGAGCATGACGGTGGGAACAAACTGGTAGAGACCTATGCCACGTTGATCCTCACCAAGTTTGAAGAGGATTTGGCGACCGGTTTTGGAGAAAAAGTCAAAACTGTGAATTGTGGATGAATGGACGCCAGACGACTGAGCCTCCTAAAAGCTCAGCTGACTGACACGTCAGCTGAGCTTAAAAAGGAAACAAAGGAGAAAGAAATAAGAGATAAAGATATATGGTTTGTATGTGTTATTTTCTCCATTTGCAGAGTGCCAATAATGATGATGATAATAATAATTATTATCAAAAAGAGGAAACAGCTGCAAAAAAGAGAGAAGACAGGTTGTTGTGTCATTATTTTTGAAGACAACTTAAAAAGTACATGTAAATGAAAATGTTTTTAAAACATATATGGCCCTCCCCACCTTTGTCAATCTTTTGATGGTCAGTAGATACCCCTAGCACTGATAAAAGTTATTCACTGACCATTGTGAACCATCGTACAAAGTTTAAACACTGTAGGTGGAGCTATTGTTGAATTTTGGTCGAATATGTGCTCATTGTGAGGGCCACCAAGATCATGACCTTTGACTTGCTAAAAAAAAAATCAGCTGGTGCCATCTTCTTATTACAATCATCCATAACATGACTTTTGAGAACAAAGGCTACAACCATTCTGTAGTTATTGACCAGGCACTATTTTCACTCTCAAGGTCAGCAGACCAAGACCTTGTACCTGCTGACCTCAGAATCAATAAGGGTCATGTGTTGGCTTAAAATAAAATACCCAAAGTTTTAAGAAATGAACGAGCAACTGTTGCCAAGGTATTGACTGGAAACTCTTTTAATCATCAAGGTCATGCGGAGTATGACCTATGACCTACTGATCCTAGAGTTAATGGGCGTCATTTACAGACCATGGTCATGGACCCTGCTACGTTTGAAGCCAATGGATGCAATGGTTCTTGATTTATTGAGCGGAGATCATTTGGTCTACTGACCAACTGACCTGCATTCACTGTGATATCACAGCTGCGACTGAGCTTGGTGAAAACGCCCCATGATTATGATAAATTGCATGTTTAACGTCAAGCTATAATATTTATGATTTACATCCATCATGCTCTGGATGAGTTCCAAACCTAAGATATAAATAAAGGAAGATAGTCTGTCAAAAATACCCTGTTTAATAAAAATTGCATGGGTCAAAAGTTTGACTTTGAGAAGGTGATTCAGGGATGTTTTTACAAAAAATAATGGAAATTTCTAAAAAAAGCACCTCACATTGAACTGACCTGTTTCACAGTGGATTCCCATGTAGCCAGACTGGCACTGACATACGTAGCTGTTGGCGCCATCCACACACTTGGCCCCGTTCATACATGGCTTGCTATTGCACTCATTTACATCTTAAATATAAAACGAAAAAAAAAAAAAAAATAACATACCGTATTAATTCCAATAGTAGCACACTGTGCTAATGCAAAGATTTCCTGCACCAGAGAAGTCTTTTCTCAGAGTTTTGTGATAAAGATATGTTTTAATTTACAATACCACAAGCAATTACACTTATTATAGAATCCATACAGCATAAAATAACAACAATGAACCCTCTTCTTTCATCAGAAGCAGTTTACTTTTTAAAATATTGAAAAAAAAAATGTTTTTTTTTAAACCCCCACGATTAAAAAGGTAGGGGGTGTGTTTCTATTAGGGCATGTGCTACCATTTAGGATGGGTATGGTAGGCATAGGAAGGGGGGGGCAGGGAGGCTGGCACCCCCCAGATATGAACATAGGGGCGGGGATGCATTTCCGCCCCCTCCCTGAATTCTTAGGTTTATCCCAAAAATTGTGCTAAAATTGGCATTAAAATGCGCTTTAAACTCTTATTTTTAAAAATTTCCTGAGGGAGCATGCCGCCAGACCACCCTAGACTGACTTCCCACCCTTAGCGCTCCAGTGGCCTCACATCTTAGCTTCTCAAGCTTGAAATATGTCCCTACGCCTGAGAAATACAAATTACAAGTTCAGTTATTTTCAGGCCAGTATACTGCATTCTGTTCTGGAGCACGAATAAGCAGGTCAAGATTATATCATTATGACCAGGAAAAAACACGGCATGCATTCTGGGCGAATTTCATTGGGATTCACAGCACATGACCCACTACACATACATAGGTATCCTTTTGGTACCCATCCACGATAAAATCTTAATCTACTTGTTAGAAATATTCGACTTCCAACTTCACAAATATACTTGTTCATGAAGTTACACTTTGCTCAACTTTCATCATATTTTTTCACACTGTAAAGTGTAAACTTGCAAAGTCTGGTTTCGCTCTTTGATTATGTATGAGTGCAAACACAGAAAGTCTCTTTCTTTCTTTTTTCTTTCTTCCCTTCTCTCTTTCTTTCAATCTTTCTGTTTGTGTGTGTATGTCTCTCTGTGTTTCTTTGGTCCAGAACTTTTCCTTTAGACCACCAGAGCTAAAAAATTCCACATTTTGCATAACCATACTATTGAAATTAATCGTCTGACTTTTAATAATTGACATTTTTTAAGTTAGGAAAATGCAGGCAGTGGAAATTTTAAATTATTCGGACTTTCAAATCTTTTTGGGTTAGCAGTATCAATCCTTAAATTCACGGGTTACTGCTATGGGCATATCCAATGAAATTAAATTCAATGAAAGTTGTAAAATATTAATTAATGCTGATACGGTACATTTGAAAAACTCAAATGCTGAGCACTTTCGCAAATATTACCAAAAGAAATGTTCA
>OZ026625.1:92884222-93051722 GCA_964020975.1 Hermodice carunculata
ACATTAATGATGATTCGATTACGGCAATTTGTTTTTTAGATATTAAAATATGCTTTGACACCATTAATCATGACATTTTAAACTTCAAATTGGGCAAATTTGGCATTGTCGACAATGAGTGTCAGTGGTTCTCTTCTTAATTATCAGAAAGACAGCAGATTGTAGTTTGTCATGGCAAATCATCAGGACCATGTAGTGTAAAGATAGGAAACCCTCAAGGTTCTATCGTTGACCCTTCCCTCTTTCTCTTATATGTAAATGACATTGTTCAGTATGTTAAGAATTGATCTTGTAATTTGTTTGCCGATGACACTATAATTTACACGACTGGCTCTAACGTGGAAGAAGTGAGGTCTGCTATGCAGGATAGTTTGGACAGTGTCAGCTACTGGTACAACAGAAATAAACTGTCAGTCAATGCCGGGAAGTCAAACGGTATGCTTATAACCCAGAATTACAGTAGTGACAAACTACTTAATCTTTATATGAACAGAGAGGAAATACCACAAGTCAATGAAGCAAAATATTTAGGAGTGTAATAGGATGATCGTCTAAACTGGTCTATTCATTCAAAAAGAATACATCTACAAATGATGTCTAAAAATGGCCACTTTAAAACGTTCGAGCAAGAGTTTACTTCAGAGTGTACTATAGAATTAATTGATAAGGTCACAATATTACCTAGTTTTGAATATGCTATCACTGTATGGGGATCATGTGTCAAGGGATTGAAAATTGCTCAAAGACTACAAAACGCTGCTGCTCGAGTAATTAAAAAGAATTATGATTATATTAATGCAAGAGGGGAAGAGTTAGTTAAACAATTAAAATGGCCAACTATGGAAGAGTGGCAAAGATTTCACATGACCGTTTTAATGTATACATGTGTCAATGGTTTAGCCCCAAACTACCAATGTGACCAAATTACGCTAGTCAAAGACATCGGCAGCTATAACACAAGATTGTCAAATAGGTTCGATATTTTTATTCCCTTTCATCGCAATGAGAGTATTAAAAAATCTTTTGTTTATCATGGTGCTATGTTGTGGAACAATCTTCCCGACTTTTTAAAGGAGATTAATAATATTGAAGATTTTAAAACTGGACTTAAATAATATTATTTTAATTGAACAAGGTGTTGCAATGGTAACTTTTATCATACATATTTTATATATGTTTACTTGTAATTTTATATGTATCCTTGATTTGTTTTGATCAATTGTCAATTGTATCTTTTATGCTGTAATAGTGCCCCGGGGAAGAACAGCCCATGGCTAAACGGGTCACGCTGTATAAATATATTCAATTAATAAATATATAAATGAATAAATAAATGAATGAATGAATGAATGAATGAATGAATGAATGAATGAATAAATAAATAAATAAATAAATAAATAAATAAATAAATAAATAAATAAATAAATAAATAAATAAATAAATAAATAAATAAATAAATAAATAAATAAATAAATAAATAAATAAATAAATAAATAAATAAATAAATAAATAAATAAATACAAGTAGTTTGACTGAATCAACGTTTTATCGGTCGACAGTTTATGTAAATATTTCCAACACTGCATCACTTACAATGGTTGTAGCCTGTAGACCTGCTATATGTCCTACAAAACGTTGATGCCCGACATAATACATATTCAGAATGCATTTTATTTGTGGCCCATTATTTTTAGGTCAAATTACGACTACTGTATCTTCATATTGTAAGCCTTTCCCAAAAAGTATTATTTTGCAGAATAAACGTGCTATTTCTCCTGCAGGGGAAGGCACATTTAATGACTAGGATATAATTTCGCTTAGGTAGTTGCAAAAATTTCTTAACATCGACCTTGTAAAGGTTAAAATGGCCAAAGGTGGTAGGATATTACTTAGCATTTTTTGACAGTGACTGCCCAACAGTTTCAATCTGACTTAAAAACTGTGGACAAAAAGAAGGCCAGACCTAGGCCGTGGATTTGTCTATCCTACTTGGCACATAAACCCGGATGTACCTACCGTAAAAGACTACAAGTTTTCCCTCACTGACTTTACATCCGATTCAGTATTTGTGGATTAGCTGTTATCTTGTGTAAATTGGCCTGCTTTTCTACAAGGGATTGATTTTTATGTGGTTGCAGAGTGAATAACCTGTATTCTCACGTTTGAAGTGGGGACCAGAATACCTTTAAATCATCACAAATCCACTAGACATCAATTTGTTTCCACGGAAGCTTACATTATGACACCGCTTATAAGCAAGCAATTGAACAAAGCCACACAGAGATCGATTAATAATATACCAGACATATGTACATTTAAATAGGGTATGATGGCCTGGTCCTTTACATGATTTGTATCCAGCATTCACCTATACTTGTTCCTTTAATTTCCAAACCTATAGTCCGTTAGGAATCAAATACCAACCAACAGAAGCTTAATCATAGCACACATTGTGTTCACAGAACAGCCACCAATTTTCTAGTATGTTGGGTCACAGTTCTTCGCCTTTTTTTTTCAAATTGTTGCGGAGGTGTCTCCAGACGGGGATGTTGTACATATACAAGGTGGAGGTCATTCCAGCAGTTTATCACAGGCTGGAAGAGATAAAAAACAGTTAAACGGATTTTCAAGTGATTTAGTGTTTCAATCACACATAAAATTATTATCGTGTCATTGTATCTAGATGTACTCTGGTAACCTTTATCAGTTAAACGGATTTTCAAGTGATTTAGTGTTTTAATCAGACATAAAGTTATTATTATGTCATTTTATGTAGATGTACTCTGGTAACCTTTCCCCAGAAATGGACGCCAAATTAAACAATACTAATGATGACGACGACCACCACCACGACGATGATGATATTGCCCTCAGTTGAATAAGTTGTTTTTGTTAAACTTGGCAGTGGTATTACCAAAAATTGAGAGCTAATCACAGCTGCTTAGCTGGGTTTGTTCAGTTATTCGGGTTGAGATTTTAAACCAAAGGTCAAGTGCTGTCCTCTGTGGTCCTGAATGGGTCAGTTGGACTTGCATGACAGTTTTAGCATTGACAGATACCTTAAAACATTTGTACAATGCCTTTGACCCTGACGTCCAAGTGTTGTAGCTACCACACAGTTGAGGTTTGTGGCCCTCATGTAACATCCAGCGCAAATGCTGCCTTGGTTGCAATGGACTAGTGCAAACCAGCAGGGTAGGATACCTCAAAAAGACAAATATCCTGGTGATTGGCTGCCCGTAACGGAGATAACACTGCCTTGTCAAATTAGTTCAAGGCTATATAAATATGTTCATATGCCCAATACAAGATGTGCATCCAAGTAACCATTTACAGTTTGCGTTGTTTTGCCGTTAAAACGCACCATTCCCCAGCCTCTTCCACTTCGAAAATTATCGTATAGAGTTAAGCACTTAATTAGGCGTAGGAGGACTGTGGTGGTACATAAAGTTTTGATCTAGTATGGCTCAGGGACATGGGTCACTTGATGTAGTCTCCTGAACACCACATGGTAATATAAACTCCGAATATCACATCTTGTGTTTGATAGAAAGGAAGGAAAGTTCACTAGCTTGTGTTGAAAGGGATGAGCTTGTTGGTGTTTTTAAACCAAATTTGTTGCACATTTACCATTAAGATTAGCATTTCCATCAGACAGGGGCTTCAATCTTAATAATATAGGGCATTGCATATGTAAAACATCTGTGAGTGGTGTCATTTTTGTACATTGCGTCTTATGTCATTTTAGGAATACATTTACGCAGCTATAATGTTAAAATTATAGGTGCACATGAAGACAACATGCTGGGACACACGAGGCTATTGGTGTCATGCCTTTATTTATCTTAGGCCATGGACGGGCTTTTGGGGAGGATGGTTTTCTTTTCCCATAAATTGTATTTACACATTCTGATGATTTCTTTTGCCGACATTGGTATATATTTTAATAAAAATTGTAGAACAATTTAGATTTGAATTCAATCTTTTATCGTATGATATCATCAGTATGGCAAATTAGCGACCCAAAAAATTATATTCTTTGCAATACCCCATAGCTTGCAGTAACACTGCATCCTGGGAAAGCGCCTATCTTCATAGTTAAACATATATTTCTATTTTTCTAACTATGAAGATTTCACAGTAACAAATTTTCACGATATATAATAGAATATCCTCTACCTAATCAAAGCATCTTAGGCACTGGAAATGTGGTTTTCACAGGGTTATAATTTAAGGATAAAAACAAACGGCGATGAAAAGTGGGCCTCTTAATTTAGAAATGGTGTCAAGAGTGCCATTAAGTGGTGGATAATCTTTACACGCACCCACACCTACATGTATATATATATATATATATATATATATTTATACATATATATATATATACAAATATATATGTATATATGTACGTATATATATGTGTGTATGCATATATATATATATATATATATATATATATATATATATATATATATATATATATGAGAGAGGGAGGGAGGGAGGGAGAAACCATTTTGATGTAGCCTGTATGTATGTATGGTATGTATGTAGCTTTTTCCCCCAAAAATTATTATTATATTTGGAACTTCACACATTACGTGACAGGTGACATGCAGGTTTTTTGTTTATCTGCTGTTTATATGTATGAGCATTATATATAGTTTTCTTTTAATTAAATGAACCTTCTTTGTGATATATGAAAAAGACTGGGCAAAATATAAAGTACGGTAAATTTTGGCATGACATACAACAAACTCAATAACCACTATATTGAAGTAATTCCATCAACTAAATGAGATTAAATTCAGTGCCATTTAATAACCAAATGTCGTTTGCGGTCAACGCCAATAAGCAGCCGGTTTTACAACAAACAGACCTTATATATGGTCTGAGGCCTCGAATTTAGAACTAGAAGAACAGCCAACGCCTGGGAACCAAGTTTTATATGTATTGCACCAATTCTTCAGTACAGAAATATTTATCGTGATGATATATACTCTGTTTATTACGTCCAAATTCACCTCTACTGTAGTAATGTCTTTGTAAACCGCTATGGCATTTCTGATGCTGATCTATAACAATAATAAGACTGAGATGAGTTCAGTAAATGGGTTTTATAATTTCTATGCGATCTCCAAATAATTGGCAGACACGTGTATTTGTATGTTGTTGCCAGTAGACACAAGAATCCATGAACGTTCAGTTTGTTCTTAATTTATTGAGATATATTTTATTCACAATATACAAAAATGAAAGGTATAGAAAAACAAGCAATAGGTTAGCTTATATTAGTTCCGTTCACTACACAAATAACACAGTCACAATGAACATAATCAAGATGAACAATACATCATGCAAATAGGGATACAACCGTTAATCATGTGACATGGACCGTTTACTGATGGCAAAAAGAAACTTCAACTTAAGAAGAGCTAATTTTTTTTAATTGGGTAAGTATTAAAACAAGATAAATGGAAGTGGAAAGAGGTGATAAGTCATTATGATACATTCAGTAGTTATTTGCATAATCATATATGTTGTGATTTATTTTGACAGCTAAAATATTTAGTCAGTTGATTTTTTTAAAGATTGCTTGTCCATTTTTCGTCCGCCATCGTCCGTCCGTTTTCCGAAGTCCAAAATTCAACTTTTAACTTATCTGAAGCCGTCGACTTGATCCTTTTTACAATTTGAAAAAGGGTAATCCCTACGTACATGTGAACATGATTACTATAGGAATACCAGAGTATATGCTTTTTCCGGATCTCTGACTAGTTTAATGATTTTGTTTAACCAATTTGGGTAAATGTTGGCTAATGCATGATGCATTCATAAAGATTTCAATATAAGTCATTTGGGATTGCAATAGAAATATACATTTTCGCCCTCTTTAGTCTAAAACCTTCAACCAGATCCACTTTAGGCTTGGTACTGGTGTACATTAAGTGGGATTCTACCAGATGTGATCAAATTGTCACGTTTCATTATTTCTTTCTTAGTTTTTTGTCAATATTATTTTGTTTATTATTGTTCTATGTTTTTTTCTTTTTCTTGTGAAAATCTTTGCAAAAATATTCTTTTGCAAAACCAATTGACCAATTGCTTTGAAATTGTAAAGGACACCTCTTGAGTCCCCGAGACTTTAATTTGCTTAACAGGTGCCGGTGCGATTGATTCAATTATTGTACTAATTTGTTTGTTTGTTTGTTTGTTTGTTTGTTTGTTTGTTTGTTTGTTTGTTTGTTTTTTGTGTTTTTTTTTTTGCTATTTCCGAGTCTTCCATGCACTTCACTCAGATTGTTCTGAAACTCGTCAGAGTTAGGCTTGTACGAGGGTTAAACAAAGATTATCACTAAGTTGTGATGCTCTGGATCCCCGATTTGTAATTAATTTTTCCATTTGGTTACCTGTCAGCAAATAGCACGCAGTCTTGTTGTTTACTATAAAAGTCAATTGATATTGCAAAGCAAAGTCCTCTTTGCGACTTCACCAACAGTAACCAGATTCACTTCAAACGTTGTGGGAATGTACCTTGTGTGGGTTTCTGCCAAGTTTGTTCAAATGGTTACATTACAGTGGAATATTTAATGTGTTTCCCCATTTGTTTGGCAAAATCTAATTTGTTTTTCGTTTTTTTTCTAAATCTTCTCCGAGACCACCTTACCAATAATGTCAACATTGCACTATAGACACACTTAGGAGAACCCCAAATCAGTTTGTTTAACAGGTAATGTGTTTTCTCAGTCCTACATGATTTTTTGCGTTTTTCAGACTCCTTTCCACTCCCCCCCCCCCCAAAAAAAAAATCATCACATTTTTCGGAAACGTTTAGAGTTAAACACATTTGTTTACTAGGTGCTTATAGCTGGATCCATCCCTGACTTTTAACACGCTTGTTTATTTATTATAT
Organism: Hermodice carunculata; assembly: GCA_964020975.1. Taxonomy (NCBI): domain Eukaryota; kingdom Metazoa; phylum Annelida; class Polychaeta; order Eunicida; family Amphinomidae; genus Hermodice; species Hermodice carunculata. Next base: position 92,891,133 of record OZ026625.1, read on the forward strand.
ATATATATATATATATATATATATATATATATATATATATATATATATATATATATATATATATATATATATATATATATATATATCAATTCGGGTACATGTTGGGTAAAGAATGATTGCTTATTCATTGCTACTTAAGGCAATGAAGAATTCGAATGGAAAGTCTGTCTATGGAAGGTCAACGGAACACAGGCTGTACAGAACTTCTTGGTTTTTTAAATAATCCGCATTGCTTTTGCATATAAATACGATAGAGACAAAGGGGGAGAGAGAGAGAGAGAGAGGGAGAGAGAGAGAAACATAGAGAGAGACAGAGAGAGGCAGAGACAGAGTGAGAAAGAGACAGAGAGACAGAATCAGATAGAGACAGAGACAGGGAGGTAGATAGAGACAGACGGACAGACAGGGACAGAGAGAGAGAGAGAGACAGGGAGACATAGAGAGACAGAGAGACAGACAGACAGAGAAAGACAGAGTGAGAGAGAAAGTTATCGTACTGCAGTGTATTGAGACAACATCTCCTACTTCAGAAATTATATTTCCCATACAGTAGATACACTTAACGTCAAATTGCAGCGAGTAATTTTATGTATTTTTTGACATGTGTGACCATTAATATTATCTTTAGAAGTAATCCAAGTGTAAATTCTGTAAAAATAACGGTAAACATTAGACCTTTTTTTTCAATGCCGTGCAGCAGAGGTAATTTATTTCCTCGCCATGTAGTGAAACATTTGAATTCCTTGCATCAGTGCACCATGACCAACTCCACCTCCGTAGATGTCCTCTCCTCCGGCACTGTCCCACATTTTTGCACTGTGTCTTAATTTCTCATCATGGGCTCGGCACTACAATGAAAAGTTCTCAACTAGTTACCCCTGGAACAGCTGGACTGAAAACAGTTTAATAGTTATCTGTTCCTTATCGTGTAGACATTGTGTTTATAAATTACCAATTCTTACTAGAGCCACATTGCAAGGTCAGGGACATTATATACGTGCTTTTAAAATGTTTTTGGATGTAAAGTTTACATCCATTTATGTGTGCACTGACCCAACAGTGAATGTTTTGATAAACAGCGGGTGGAGGTGTGTGTATGTGTGTGTGTGTGTGGGGGGGGGGGGGTACTACACTGTCGAACCTGCATCTCATTTGCGTGTCTAACCCCTTCCGGTAGTTTCATGAGTTCGGCTTGATAAAAGACATGAGCTTTATGTTTGTTGGGACTTTACTGTAATGGGGTCTCCACAAAACTAAGATTTTCACACTTTATTGATTTTATAGTATTTTTTGTTATTATTGTTATTTTATTTGGTTGATCAAAAGTTGCCATTGGAATGATATTTTGTATGTACATTACTTTCTTCCTCCCCCAAATCTGTTACTCAAATTGATCTTAAATTTCGAAACAGTACATCTGGAATAATGGATTTTGAGTAGGAATTTTCCATGTGGTCGTATGCAGCGTCACCTTGTGATTCGTATTCTCTTCTACCCTTAAACACACAGTCCAACATGGCTCTTTTCTTCTTACCTTTGACTGGAGCAGGCCTGTACAAAACTATTATCAAAGTCTGTGTGCTGCACCCCAATACTGCCAAATCCAGTTGTTATGATCATACAGCTCGTCAGACTGTATACATATTGGCCTTTTACTAAAGTAATTTGTAATTTGTTTTCGTCTTACTCCGTCATCATGACAGGCACAGTATCAGTAATTAATCAAGTTGCGCGTTAGCTAATCCCCTGCTACAATTGGTATATTAATATGCAATTACCAGAGGTCAGATTACCAGTAGCCAAATAAAATTTTGCTAATGCCCTCTTATTATATGAGATCTACCCACCCTGGAAATTTCAAAAGGCCAGCTGTTATATTTGCCGAGATATAAGCAATCAAAACTGTGGGGAAGATTTGTCATAGAGTTATCCACGTGATATGATGATCAGTATATGACAGGGCAAATAAGTCTGTATTCAGTACGTTGTTGTTGTTTTCATCGAAAAAAATTAGCTCAAGGATGCCTCCCAGTTGATGTGTAGATGTTAATATATATTGTTTAAGCGTGCGTAGACTTGTATCAATAGCAGATACATTGTTGAAGTCACCAATTAGAATGATGCCATAATCGTCAGGGATCAAATTAAGCTGCTGATACAGTAAGATCAGAAACTGGGAAGATGGCATTGTTAGTGGTCGATAGACCACAATGACTAACCATGGATTTGTTGTAGTTGTACGCAAGGTGACACCCAATAACTGTAATGAAGAATCATTGAATGGGTACCGCACCACTTTGAAGCTTGTTTGACATCAATGGCTAGGCCATGCTGCGTCGCTTTGGTGATTAAAGAGTACAGTTTGATATGGTGAGCTGGTGTGGCATTTGATATTTCAGTTTCTGTAACAAAGATCACAGAAAAATGATGGAATGTTTAGCAGATTGCAGATCTGATGCATGCAGGTTGCGAGACGTAATGATGATATTACCTAGAGAAACCGAGTTTGGCAATTGCACATGTATAGTGCTGCCATGTGAACAAGCCTTCAGTCCTCATTCGTGGCATTCATTTTTCCTTTTAGACTGCCATTTATTTCAATATGGTCATGGTGACAGCAAAATCTAATAAGATCCAACTTCTTTTGTTGAGATGACTGGACAAAATCCACCCCTGAAAATTTCAAAAGGCTTATTGTTCTAGTTTCTGAGATTTGTGGTAAAAAAATTGAGGGTGCTAATGATCTTTGTTAATTATTTAATGAAAGACATAAAGTAAACATATAAAACTAAGCCTATGCACCCCTAGTATATGACATCTTGCCACACTGGAAACTTCAAAGGTTTAGCTGTTTCATTTTTCAGGACATAGGCAAATAAAATAATGGGGAGATATTGAGGCTGCTTAACAAACTTTGTTTATAAATTAATGAAGGAGGATAATTATGCAAAAAATGCCTATACACACTTGCTACATAAGATGTACCTGCCCTGAAAATTTAAAAGGGTTAGCTGGTATACTTATAGATATATGGGCTGCACAAAATTGTGGAGAAGATATTGACGCTGCTTAACGATAATTGTTAAGTAATAAATGAAGGAGGATAATTACGTAAAACCATTGCCCTATGCACACCTACTATATGAGCAGCACCTACCCTGAAAATTGGATAGAGGTGGCTCTAATAATTTTTTAGATATGGCCAGACAAAATTGTTTCAGGCCACAGACTACAGTTATAAATCCTTCTATTTTTCATATTAGCATTTTTCAGTCTAAAAAATCAGCATTTTGGTATTTTGAAATTTCCGTGAACGGCATTTAACAGATAAAAATGTCAGAAAAATATGGACGGATTTTTGTCAAACAATTCCCAGCTCGTTAATTTGTGATAATTGAAATACGAAACAACACCTGGATGTCAGCTTTATACAGGTGTATGAACTGTGCTCTTGCCAGGGTCACATCATTGTCCTCCCCACCATAAAGTTCCCACCTGGCCTGGAAGACAGTCCACCTATATGACCCCCAATGAAGCAACTCTGCGATGCAGCAAACCTGCCTTAGCTAACTTTATTTAAACAGAAGCTACAGCATGCTGAAAACACAGTATTTTCACAATTACAGACTATCTCCGTTGGGATGCGCAACCAGCCAATCACAACTGTAGTCTGTAATCTTCAGAAGGACAGATGAAAGGACAGATCAATTTCGTGGGTGGGGGATAAAAGGCAACTGGTTTCCGGTATTTTTGAACACTGCCTGTTTTTGCCATCTTAATTTTCTGTAGATCAAATGTTTTGCCCGTTGGTCTTTTACAAAAGGTTCTTTGAAATACCAACAGAAGCACATTCCCATTGTAAATACTTTCGTCAAATCTCAGCCAAGACATTTGTCTTGCCCAAATGTAATGTCTGGCCTTACGAAGCAGCAAATGCATATGTCAGCTCTTTTTGTTAGTGGTGAAATACTTTACAAATAATGTTTTCATCCCTCAAGACCATCAACATTGATAGACATCCAAGGATTGAGCTTTTAGAATTATGCAATGTCTGGAATTTTGCCTGAAAATGAAATAGCAGAAAACTTCTGTTCTTCTCGATAGCCTGCATAATTGCTCAATCCCACTGCATGACGGGATGCTAGGTGCAAAGCCAACAAAATGGCTCTCATAAATCATTTAAATCCTGATTATCGACTTTGTGGTGGAAACATATAATGAGTCCCTGCTGGTATGTTAAGTTCCCACCTTTACAATGAATTGAAGTACTTCTTAAAGATCCAGTAAAAGGGGTAGGGAATGTCTCTAAAACTGTTCTTAGATTAGTTGCCCATTGCAATTGATTAATACTAAGCCGAGGCAAGGATGTACACATGGACATTACAAACATCCTAGCAAGTCCCGCCACTTTTATGTTACGACACAATTTTTGTTTGAAAATTAAATAATCCAAATTATCTCCATATACTTAGATCTTTACTTTATTCCATGCCGCTATCAGTTCTGAACCAATTAAAACAAGATAACAACAAATTATTCCGAAGAAAAGAATTTGAGAAAATATTGTATTTGTATTTGTGTCTTTTTGTCCAGAATCACTTCCTAGTAGTCATTACTCTATTCCGCAGTCAAAACTCTTTACTCTTAATGGGCTAACCTGTCACTGTCTAACCTATATACATATGGAAGTACTATTGTCCATATTTTACACGTTCCTCTGTAAAATTTCGACAAAGGCTGTTTTAGCCCAGATTTATTATAGGGTCTTCAGTGGCTAACTACCTTATAGCATGTTTCGGAGGCTATACCCATACATATCTCCCTGAGTTGATATTTTCAATGACACACCTTTTCATAGATTTTTTAAACCTATAGTTTTTGAGAGGAATACGCTCAAGGGCGACTTCATTGTACTTATATATTATGAGAGTTGGTTAAATAGATCTGTAGAATACATTACATTATAGCAAGGTACAATCATGCATTACAGTTTATCTAGATAGTGCTGCTCCTAAAGTTTCAAACAAATATTTGAAAACTATTGCCTCCAAGATATTTTAACCACACAACAATTGTTATTAATTTAATATTAATTTAATCTAAATGACCATAAGGAAAACAAAAACCCATGTCCATGTCATGTTTCACCTTATATTTCAAATCATTATGCTCATATGTAGACAGTTTTAGTATCAGGTTCTAAGTGATAAAGAAGGCCTGTTAACCAAATCTCAAGGTCTGCAACATATGGTAAAGTAACTGAAACATTTTATTGTATTTGTGTCTTTTTGCCCAGAACAACTTCCTAGTAGTCAATATCCTATTCTGCAGTTCGAACTCTTTACTCTCCATAAGCTAACCTGTCCCTGTCTAACCTGTATATATAAGGAATTACTATTGTCTATATTGCACACGTTCCTCCGTAAAATTTTGACATAGGCTGTATCAGCCCAAATAAATTAAAGGGTCTTCAGCGGGTAACTACTCAACATGTTTCGGAGCCTTTTACCCGTACATGTCTCTCTGAGTAGCGGCTCCTTGCCTAAGCTAAATATTCAGCAAAGACAACCCATATAATGATGAATAAATATGAACGTGGCAATTGATGAATTAGCTAAATATGTGAAGTTTTGCTTGTAAATGCAGAGCTTCATATCAAAGAAGAAAACCTGTCAAACAAACCTTAATTACCAAATTTTCATAGTACAGGTTCAGATAAGAACAATTTGACTTACCCCTGAACCAAAATGTACCCTTTTTAGCTGGACAGCTTTTCCTAGTTAAACCATCCGCCAATGTTTAACTGAAGTGGAAACAAGCTGGGGCATTATATTCAGTCCCAGTGATTGTAAAATAAACAGTTGCAGCTAGACCACCTGTACAAACCAAGGAAAATCCTAACAAGGACTGCAACAATGTACATCCTGTACCAGAGATGTAAAACAAACTCCATGATGACACCTACTCCTCAAACAATTAAGCTCTATTTAAGTGCCAACCCTGAGTCAATGTGTCAACTTAATGTGTCAGGTTTGTGACACTTGAGAAAATGCTGTCATTTTTGAGTAATTTTTTAATAGTGAGTAAATGTGCATTTAGGCATGTCAGAAAAGAATGGAAGTCATTAGCATTTATGTCAAAAACATGTTATCAAAACAATTTTTCGTAACAGGATTTTAAGAACAATTAGGCAAACATGCAACTGTCGTAGGCCGCTTCTTGCTACCTGTAGCCCCTGGGGGTTTACCTAACAGAAAACATGTAAGCCTAAAATTTAGTCTGATAGTGAATATTAAAACAGAAAGATGCCAAAAGATAAAGTTAAGTAGCAAAACAGACAAGTCTAAAAACTGTAGATTATTGCGGCCAAACTTTCTAATAATCTTTGGAAGTTAACCGTAGAATTATAGGGCAAGTCAGAAAAGAATGGAAATCTTGTGTATTTATGTCAAAAGAATGCAATGAAAATATTAACCAGATATCATGTACAATTAGGCAAGCTTGTAACTGTCGTAGGCCGCTTCTTGCTACCTGTAGCCCCTGGGGGTTTACCTAACAGAAAACAAGCTAGCCTAAAATGTCCGAAAGGTGAACGTTTAAACATAATGGTGTCAAAAGATGAAATTAAGTAGCAAAACAGGCAAGTCTAAAATCTCTAAAATTATTGAAGCCAGACTCTCTAACCATCTCGGGATATTTACAGCAAAATTTGTAGAAATATTTGATCAAAAGTACACCTTTGAATCCTCTTGACTCAAGTTTATTGTAAATGAATTTGGTTCTGGATGCAAAGTCCTGAAATTGAGAACAAATACGACCAAATCTCAAAATTTGTGACAAAAATGTATTATATCCAATAGTATTGGAAATATTACTGTCCGGGAAAGGATAATAAACTACTTCAAAGTTAAACTCATCTATTTTGTGATAGACTTTAATACAAAACCTGTCATTAGTGACCTGAATATCCAAGTCCAAAAACACATCTCTGAAACCATTTGAATTGTTACCCTCCAAAGGGATATCTTTTGGGTAAATTTCTTTAGCAATTTCACTGAAATTTTGTACATTTACACAAGCAATGTCATCAATATATCTTGCGTTGTTTGATAATTTTGTAGCCATTTGAACGTCCTTTTACATCAATTTATTCATATACTTAAATTCAAGCCAGGTTAAATATAAATCTGCCAGTAAAGGGGAGCAGTTGCTACCCATTGGAAAGCCTTTTATTTGTTGAAAAACCAGTGGTCCACATTGAACAAAAGTATTATCCAAGAGAAATTTTATAGCATCTATCACAGTTTCAACAGTGTAAGATTTAACGTTACTTTTTGAATATTTATTGTGTGACCAGTATGCTTTCTTTGTATATGAATTAATATTTATGTATGGTTTACCATTATGTTTAAACATTTTGCTAATTAATTCTGAAAGTGAACTTTTGACTTCATCTATGGGTAGATTTGTGTACAGTGTAGAAAAGTCAGAACATTTGATATTTTTTGCCTTTACATCTTTGATTTTAGATACAAACTCGGAAGAATTGTTAATACTCCAAAAACAATTTATTTCACAGTTTCTAGAAATTGCATTACAGTATTTACGAAAATGATTCCTAATTGCAGTCAAACACAATGTTACTCCTTTTGATAATTGCTTTGTAGTACATTTTGAAGCACCAGCTATGAATCTAGATTTAAAAGGGTTTTTATGTAATTTGGGTATCCAGAACAAAAGTGGAATAGAGGAGTCCACTCAGAAATTTTGATATAAAAATTCCTTTTCATCTCATCTTTATGTGCATCAATCCAATTATCAATGGATTGTTTGTGTAATTTATAAACGTCATTTCCTCTTATGTCTGAAATATTGTTTATACCAAGTTCCTTTTTCAAAACATCCAGATAATATTTTTTGCAGATGATCCCAAAATTGTTACCTGCCTTATCTATGTTAGTGACTACAAATCTATCTTGTAGTTCTTTGACTGCTTTAGAAACTTTAGGCTGTTTTAGATTAACCGTATTGAAATTCTTAATTTGGGATTTGTAACGATAAATTATATTTCTAAAGACTCTTTTCAAGTTTGATAACCATCCTTCAAATTTCTGAAATTCCATTTTTTCTTTCTTTGCCCATTTCATACAGTAAAAGTCAAGTGCATCACATGTATCCTGAAAAATACTGTCAATATTCAACTTGGGACATATCCGAAATGTTGTACCTTTTTTCATTATTTCTTTTAAACCTGCATTTTGTATTATATCCAAGTTACCTGTAAATACATGTTTGTGGTGTGCATCAACAAAATTAGAATATTTACTATTAGACATACAGTCACAATTTTGATTTGCTGCGATATCCTCAAGAGTAATTGAAGCCAGAAATTTTTTGTAATTCATGATACTTTGTCCAATATTGTTGCCATATTTATAGGAAATGATGGGAGGATCTTTTATTTTGCATTCCTTGGGAATCATGTTACGAACAAATTTCAATTTGAAAAGGGACTGAATGTTTATTGAGTCAATGATTTTGTGTTTGAAAGGAATGCTGCAAAACACTTGATCTAATTTTTTCTTATTAGAATCTGGTTTCCGAATAGTTGTTGTGTAAGCATACACAATTTCACAAAAATTTTGCGGAAATGTGTGTTCTGAATCAGTAAGACCCAAATATTCATTAATTCTTGTTATGTCTCGAAATGATAGTGCTTTAAGAGCTGTATGTAATTGATCAATACCATTGGAGAAAGCCTGTAGTAAATTTTGGACAAGGTCTTTTGTATCCATGTTCCTGCATTTCCTGTTTTTCCGTGATTTTCTTTGTCCATGACTTCTTCTTCTTCTTTGAATACCAGCCTGATTGTTTTGAAAAGGTGTGTGACTTCTGTCAAGAGTTGTAAAGTCCAAATTCCTAACATCACCAAAGCCTAAAATTCTGTCATTAAGGCCATAAGGAAAAGCTGAATTAAGTGTTTTGATCCAAAAATCTTCCATTTGTAATAATTTCCTTGTGTTCACATAACTGTCTTGGTCTAACAAATTTGGCTCTATGTAATCAATAATTTGTATCCGGCAATCCAAATGTGAATGTTCTGCAGAATTGACATGGTTACACAAAAAAGTGTTTAACTTGTGATTTTTAATTGTAGTTTTATGACCACTGAATCTCTTTTTAACTGATTGAGTAGTTAGGCCCACATATTGTGCTTTACATTTGATGCAGGATAACAAATAAATGATATTGGTAGATTCACAAGATAATACCAAATTTTCCAATCGGGGGTTCCTTAATTTGAATTTTTTGTTAGTAACGTTACTGTGAAACTCTTTGTTCTTTGTGAAATTTGACTTGAAGAGTAGACAGTTACAATTTCCATCAAAACATATTCCAAAATCAGCGCTCGAGGCTAACGCTGAACCGCTTTCATTGTTTATCTCACTGTTCATGATTGTATTAGATTTTAAACATAATTTTGAAAGCCCATCATGCCATTTATCTGTAGTCATGTCCCTAAACCTTATCCTGGTTCGTCGTTGTTAAGTCCACCGAGTAACAAAATTAACAATAACAATAACAATAATTAAAACAAGTCCAAATGGGTGCTAGACTAAAGACGTTACCTGGAATTCCAGTATGCATTGAAAATCATAGATCGGGGACCAGCCTGTACAGACCTATCCACCAAGCATCAATGGTTCAAAGCGAACAGAATTGAATTTGTGTCTTTTTGCCCAGAACCACTTCCTAGTAGTCAATATCCTATTCCGCAGTTCGAACTCTTTACTCTCCATAAGCTAACCTGTCCCTGTCTAACCTGTATATATATGGAATTACTATTGTCTATATTGCACACGTTCCTCCGTAAAATTTTGACATAGGCTGTATCAGCCCAAATAAATTAAAGGGTCTTCAGCGGGTAACTACTCAACATGCTTTGGAGCCTTTTACCCGTACATGTCTCTCTGAGTAGCGGCTCCTTGCCTAAGCTAAATATTCAGCAAAGACAACCCACAAAATAATGAATAAATATGAACATGGCAATTGATGAATTAGCTAAATATGTGAAGTTTTGCTTGTAAATGCAGAGCTTCATATCAAAGAAGAAAACCTGTCAAACAAACCTTAATTACCAAATTTTCATAGTACAGGTTCAGATAAGAACAATTTGACTTACCCCTGAACCAAAATGTACCCTTTTTAGCTGGACAGCTTTTCCTAGTTAAACCATCCGCCAATGTTTAACTGAAGTGGAAACAAGCTGGGGCATTATATTCAGTCCCAGTGATTGTAAAATAAACAGTTGCAGCTAGACCACCTGTACAAACCAAGGAAAATCCTAACAAGGACTGCAACAATGTACATCCTGTACCAGAGATGTAAAACAAACTCCATGATGACACCTACTCCTCAAACAATTAAGCTCTATTTAAGTGCCAACCCTGAGTCAATGTGTCAACTTAATGTGTCAGGTTTGTGACACTTGAGAAAATGCTGTCATTTTTGAGTAATTTTTTAATAGTGAGTAAATGTGCATTTAGGCATGTCAGAAAAGAATGGAAGTCATTAGCATTTATGTCAAAAACATGTTTTCAAAACAATTTTTCGTAACAGGATTTTAAGAACAATTAGGCAAACATGCAACTGTCGTAGGCCGCTTCTTGCTACCTGTAGCCCCTGGGGGTTTACCTAACAGAAAACATGTAAGCCTAAAATTTAGTCTGATAGTGAATATTAAAACAGAAAGATGCCAAAAGATAAAGTTAAGTAGCAAAACAGACAAGTCTAAAAACTGTAGATTATTGCGGCCAAACTTTCTAATAATCTTTGGAAGTTAACCGTAGAATTATAGGGCAAGTCAGAAAAGAATGGAAATCTTGTGTATTTATGTCAAAAGAATGCAATGAAAATATTAACCAGATATCATGTACAATTAGGCAAGCTTGTAACTGTCGTAGGCCGCTTCTTGCTACCTGTAGCCCCTGGGGGTTTACCTGACAGAAAACAAGCTAGCCTAAAATGTCCGAAAGGTGAACGTTTAAACATAATGGTGTCAAAAGATGAAATTAAGTAGCAAAACAGGCAAGTCTAAAATCTCTAAAATTATTGAAGCCAAACTTTCTAACCATCCTGGGATATTTACAGCAAAATTTGTAGAAATATTTGATCAAAAGTACACCTTTGAATCCTCTTGACTCAAGTTTATTGTAAATAAATTTGGTTCTTGATGCAAAGTCCTGAAATTTAGAACAAATACGACCAAATCTCAAAATTTGTGACAAAAATGTATTATATCCAATAGTATTGGAAATATTACTGTCCGGGAAAGGATAATTAACTACTTCAAAGTTAAACTCATCTATTTTGTGATAGACTTTAATACAAAACCTGTCATTAGTGACCTGAATATCCAAGTCCAAAAACACATCTCTGAAACCATTTGAATTGTTACCCTCCAAAGGGATATCTTTTGGGTAAATTTCTTTAGCAATTTCACTGAAATTTTGTACATTTACACAAGCAATGTCATCAATATATCTTGCGTTGTTTGATAATTTTGTAGCCATTTGAAAGTCCTTTTTCATCAATTTATTCATATACTTAAATTCAAGCCAGGTTAAATATAAATCTGCCAGTAAAGCGTTTTGACGCTTAGGTGCAAGTTGCTTGATATGTTCCCTTCATTTAAGACCTGATTTATATTATTTTTAACAGACATCAACAGTTTTGATCTTGTATTGGCCTGAAAGTTTCTGCGTGTATGCCCATTTGGAGATAACATCTTTGAACAGACAATTGGTTGTCAAATGGTGTACCAATAGTGCACCTCTACTGGTCAATTAATATTTATTTTACTATGAGTAAACTTTTCTTGCAAAGCTGTCCAAAGGTATAAAATTTCATGATAAATATTTTATGTTGACGCTTAGATATATTGATGACCTATTAAGCATCAACAAGAAGCACTTTCGAGAATATTTTTTACAAATATACCTTGATGGTTTTTGGAATTAAAAGAAACTCCAGAAAATGACAAGGCATGTTCAGTGTAGACATAATTATGTATAACGATGATAATAAATTAAAGTCTAGATTATGTGACAAACAGGAAGATATTGAATTTGACGGGAAAATACCCTCCTATGGATACTAATATTTCCACGAGCTTATGGTGTCTTTGTGTCAAGGTAATGGGCCTTTACTAGGGCATGCATCGATTTTGACAATGTTGACTCCCATTATTTACTGCTGTTTCAAAAACCTGTGAAGTAGGGATATTCAAAAATGAAATTAAAACATTTCTTTCGTAAGGTTCTGGGTAGAAACGAAAACTCATTATATAGATATCCAGTGGGTGTAAAATGTTATATAAAGACATATAATGTATCGCTTTTAGTATTGCCCAGTCAAGGATTGTTTTCATAAAATATGATGTTTTGATGCTTTAGTTGCAAGTTGCTTGATATGTTCCCTTCATTTAAGATCTGATTTAAGCACAAACCCTACATATTTGTGATCAGGTACGTTCTCCAGTTGATGTCCCTGAAAAACAACTGGACCCTTATCTGGAAAGTTCTTCTTGAGATAAGTTAGCAAAGTGTCAGTTCTAAGTGCACTGAAGGAGGCTAGCCATTCCTAAGACCATTCCCCTAGGAAGGCTAGATCATTGTTTATGACAGTACCGACGTGAACTGGGTTGTTTACAGTAAGATAGACAGATATCCTCAGCAAAGAGCTTTACTTCTAAAGTAACAAAATTAGCTATATCTTTGATATGTGTTAAGAAAAGTAGTGGACCTAGGACAGATCTTTGTGGTACACTGGCAAATATTGCTCTCCAACAGACGGAATGACCATGAAGAACTGCACATAGCTTCTGGGTATCGGGGTAATCTTCAAACCATGTCAAGAGATCATCAATAAGGCTTTTTTTTTAGTTTATGCTGGAGGCCTCTATGCCATACTTCATCAAAAGTCTTGCACAATGGTGTGGCATGAGCTTCTTTCCAGTTGAAGGGATACTGTTTATGATGTAAAAGCAGGTTGAACTCTTATAGAATATTATGCTCACGCCACCCAGACCAGTAGCTTTAGGAGTGTAGAGACCTTAAAGTATATCTATTACGTCATTTTTGGAAATGTTGATACTGCTTATGGTACAAACAGGTTGGTTGGGTGGTGAAGAGATATGAGCTAAGGATGTGTCAAGATTGCCCTGACCCGAGAAGAAAAGGTTTAAAATTTGGGTTTTAGATACATTGTCAGTGCTTGACGTTGCATAGTATTAAGTATAAAGACTGACGATGCTTTTTTGAAGAAGGTATTTGATGGTTCTCCTCTGGGCTTTGTTCCTCTTTTTCGAATTTTTGTGGTAATTATTTAATTTGTTATTATGTACTTTCTCGCTTTGTCAAAGACAGTCCTGGTACAGATTGCGCAAACTTTTATAGGTAGGCCAAAGTCTGTGGCACCAAGGGCAGCTATTACTGTGTTTAGCATTGTGTTGGATGCGAATGAATTCGTGCTTTTCATGGCACAAGGATGATAGTCCATGAAGAACACCAGTTATTGACATCATTGGAATGAAATAATTAATGTCAATGAAAATATCTCAAGCATTCTCGAAAATTGTTAAAATTAGCATGTTCATACTCTCCAATTAATATATTCTACAAAAAATCCATTTTAACAGGACACAAACTTTTAGGCAACACTACACTATTGCCCGGTTGCATATGTCCGAGTCATGTAGCTCGGAGTTAAATTGATAATCTCGTTCGTCGTGACTCAGGGTTATGAAGCCATTGATCCAGAGTCAAATTAGTTTGCTCTTGTCAAGATCAAGTCACCAGGGTCTGGTGACTCCAGGTTACACTGTTGTGTCTTGAGCGTGTATGCCTGTTTTGCATAGATTCTATTCTGATGTAGCTTTATTCCAATCTACCCACTTCTTTTTCCTTCCCCTGCACCGTTTTGTGTGAAGGCAAATAGAGGGTCACGCCATCAGAACGGGGGAAGAATGTAAAACAAAGGCTAAAAAACTGCTCATTTCTAATTTGAACAAACGAATTCTAAAATTAGTAGAGGCAGATAAACATTATGGAAAGTAAAGAAAAAAAAAATGTTATGGCTAAGGTCCAGAAGAGGGAAGAAGCCTCGAAAAGAACTAACAACAATTTCAATGTAGAGATGGGGGATAGCAATCAACTAAAAATGCATGGACAATTTTGAAAGATCAAATAGCTCAGAAGAAAGAGACCCCTGAAGACAACTGGTGGAGGTGCCGCTCCAAAGCGAATAGACAGTAATATAATGTATATATATATATATATATATATATATATATATATATATATATATATATATATATATATATATATTATACTCATTAAATATGCACTGCAGCTATAAAAGCTTGAAGGAGATCATCAGAGAGTAAGTAAATATACATTTTCTGTCGATAACAATTAGCACGTTTATCAATATTAGAAGAAAAAAAAGAAGAAAAATAATACAAACGGAGGCAGTTGCAGCACTCACTGACCTAATGGTAAAATGGATTTGGTAATACATATGGTCTCAAGCCAATATTCCTGTACGGAGGCCATATGAACCTGGTTTGTCTTAGTTATTAAAAAAAGTGCCTACATTTTGTCAAACTTGGCTTTGGGTGCCATAATCTAAGGCTGCAAAGCTACCAGACGAGAATAATGTATTATGAACGTACAAAATGACAAATACTCACCGCACTATGCCTTATGGTGCTTACAAGTAATATATGCATGTGAAAAATATGATTGGGAATAATACTAAAAGATATTTAAATTGAATGTACAAGACAGCGAATAACAAGTATTTCAACACTTAAAAAGACAGGCTGAAAATGTGAAACACTTTGTGAAAGATAAACATTTTGATGTTAAATGATAGGAAAATCATACTCCACATAAGCATTATAATGCAAATATAGATTAAAAAAGGAAAATATTTATAGGCATAATGCACCTTCTCATAAGTATATAGGCCTACAACTAATAAATACTGGGGAAGAATAGGTACTGTAAACCTGTAAAGAGGTCACATGATCCAGGTTTCTTACTTACTCAAAGAGTCACGAATGTTTTGTGACACTTGGCTTCCTTTAAGTACCATGAGTATAAACAATATAGAATACATACATTAGTGGTTTTCTCAGTGCGATATTATGTGCCTTTAGATACCTGGTTGAAACCCGTCAAACACGATATAATTGTTAAATAGTTTACAAAATAATGATAAAATATTTGATGACTTCTGTTTTTTTTTTTTCAAAAAGCGGTTTGGTCGATTAGGACCTTGAATACACATGCGCCCTTTGGGCTGAGTGGCTGTGCTATGCAAAACACACAAAGGGTTAAGTTTTAGTCTATTTAACAACCCCAGTGACAAACTTGCCTAATTGTACTTGATATCTGGTTAATATTTTCATTGCATTCTCTTGACATAAATACAAAAGACTTCCATTCTTTTCTGACTTGCCCTATAATTCTACAGTTAACTTCCAAAGATTATTAGAAAGTTTGGCCGCAATAATCTACAGTTTTCAGACTGGTCTGTTTTGCTACTTAACTTTATCTTTTGGCATCTTTCTGTTTTAATATTCACTATCAGACTAAATTTTAGGCTTACATGTTTTCTGTTAGGTAAACCCCCAGGGGCTACAGGTAGCAAGAAGCGGCCTACGACAGTTGCATGTTTGCCTAATTGTACTTAAATTCCTGTTAAGAAAAATCGTTTTGTTACCATGTTTTTGGCATAAATGCTAATGACTTCCATTCTTTTCTGACATGCCTAAATGCACATTTACTCACTATTAAAAAGTTACTCAAAATTGACAGTATTTTCTCAAGTGTCACAAACCTGACACATTAAGTTGACACATTGACTCAGGGTTGGCAGTTAAATAGAGCGTAATTGTTTGAGGAGTAGGTGTCATCCTGGAGTTTGTTTTTCTAACATACAATTAACTTAAGAAGAGATTAGCATGTTAATTCACCGTTAAATCCTGAAACATTAGCCGTTTTTTATAAAAATATTATAATCGATTACTAGTTAAGAAGAGAGTAGATCTCAACAGTCTTGAACTTCATAGCCAAAGAGGTACTGTTAAGTTTGATCCATGTGATTTCAGGTTTAATTGGTGTCAAAAATAGGAATAGTTCTCTAGGTATAAAGGGTGCTACTGCAAAGCAACTATGGTAAATGTGATGAATTATGTTTATATCAAGCATATCTTTTTAATGAAATGTTATAGCATATAATAATACGAAAGGTATTTTACTATGTTATTAAAATGTTAATTTGAAAAAAAAAATCTACTCTTAATCCTAACTGCGCTGAAAATTACAGACCCATCAGAACTTCCCGTATGTTTGTAAAAATGGTAGAATGTTTATTGTTACCTTCAATAGAGGCCCACCAGAATCAGTAAGGCTTTCGTGAGGGTCTAAGTACTTCTATGGCATCAAGTTTCCTCCAAGTTGTAATATCATATTTAAATTTTCGGGTACTCCATTACATATCTCAAGCTTGGAATTTGAGAAATGGTTCGATAGAATTTGCTTGCAGGTCTGTTATATAAATTGTTGATAAGCACTTGTCTGAAGGCTTTATTTTTATTGTTGGTCATGGATCCTTCGACGATGAACACTAGCGTGTCTTAGTATTTCAAAAATGATACTGGATCTCACAAGGTTGAGCTGGTATTCGGTTTGGTCTCATCACTTCCTTTGAAAACTGTTGTCTGCTTCTCTTTTCATAGAACTATTATGTATTTTGAAAACAATGTGAACATTTAGACATTTTCTGCACACATCGCAGTGCAGTAAGTGTTTCAAATGTAGTGGGACTGATGCTTTTTAAAATTATAATTGTCTGATGAATATAGTTTGTTATTGTGAAAATCATGTCAGGTTGCCTCAAGGTGTTTGATGTACAGCTGATACATGGTTATTTTTTAAAAAAATGGGTAAAGGTATACATATTTGGCTCACTGGCTCTCTATCTCACTATCTCTCTCTCTCTCTCTCTCTCTCTCTCTCTAGTTGATTTTATTTTATTTTATTTTATTCAGGCAATCATCATAAAATATAGATACACAGAGTAAAATATCTTAGAAAAAGAGCTCAGAGTAAAACAAAAAACAGGTGAATCATCCAAGCTTTCATGAAAATATGACTACCTGGGATATATACACAATAAAGTCGTTAAGACTTATTTCCATTGTGGTCCCTGGCAGTCCTAAGACTGAGTGGCTGAGAATAGTGAGTTTGGATGAACCAAAAAACTATGAATATCACAGATATGCTTATTTTAATATATTTAAATATAAATTAATTAAAGCTTATTGTATTCTCTGGATAGCATGATATTAGTTAGATGTTTCTTAACTGCAGGTTAAATGGTAAGGATGAAGTCCTTGGATTTAAGTTCTGAAGGCAACCGATTCCACAGTTTGATAGAAGAATATGGGAAAGATTTCAGTCGAGGCCCCCAACTCCTGGGACCACCAGAGAATCCACACTTGAGCAAATAATATAGTTGTGAACGTCACCGGTGGGGACCATATTTTTCTTTCATATAATCTGGACAGGTGCTCCTCACTGTTTTAAACATGTGTGTCAGTTTGTTTTGTTCAACTCTGCCAGAAACATACAGCAATCTAAAATCGGAAATTTGTTCAGCACCAATATGGTTTCCTGCCTGCCATCTATTAATAAAACGAATCATTTTGTTTTGACAAACCTGAAATTTTTGTTTCGTTTTAAAGGTCACAGTGCTGTGCCAAGCCGCACACACGTAGTCAAAGTGCAGTTGGATTAGCGCTGAGCACATAAGTTTCCTTTTTCTTGTGCTCAGCTCCAATCCTTGCCTATAGAAAAATTTGATTTTAGAGATGAATTTATTCAAAACTGATTCTGAATTAAATTATCCAGAAACATTCTGGTCCAGCATCATTCCCAGATATTTGACCTTAGAGGATGATTTTTTTTCTTGATTATTACATGTGATTTTGAGAGACAAAGTTTTCTTAATTTTAGGTTTTGTGCCAAACAAAAATGATTCCATTTTGCCCAATGGAGAAATAGCTTGTCATCAATCAACCATTGGTTTAGGGAGTGAAATTCAGAAGAAAGAGTATGTTCTATTTCGTGAATGGATTTGGCAGGGACTAGTCAGGCTGAGTCATCTCCGTAAAGAAGTTCGCAGTTTACCGCATGGGCATGTCATTTACATATATTAAGAATAACAGTGTCCTGAGTAAGGAACCTTGTGGCACGCCACAAATGACTGTATTTGCTTTAGAAGTAGCACCTTTGTAATAAACAACCCCCGAGCGATCAGCTAAATAGGAATGAAACCAAGCGATTGATGCAGCGTCCAGGCCAATAGATTTAAGCTTTCGACACACTAAACCATGGTTTACTGTGTCAAAAGCTTTCTGCAGGTCAAGCAGGAACATCGCTGTGTACAGGCCTTTGTCCATATTCAGTCTTACATAATCCGTCAAATGAATAAGACAGGATTCTGTTGAATAGTTGCGTCTGGAGCCACACTGAAAATCATACAGAATATTGAACTTGGACAAATATGTCTCTAGTTGAGAATAAACAATCTTTTCCAGAATTTTTGCGAAGATACACAATATTGAAACAGGTCTATAATTACCTGGATCGTGGCGACTATGTTTCTTGTGTAAGGAAATAAGTTTAGCTGACTTCAGTTCATTCGGTACAGAGCCCGTTGAAAGGGACACATTGACAATGTGTGAAAGGGGTAGAGCAATAATTGCTGCACCCTCCTGCAAAAATTTTTGTCTGTCTCTGTCTCTCTTGTATATATAATTAGCATCTAAATCAGCTGAATTCACAAGTTGACCTATCTCTGATTGTCAATGAAAATATTTGAAACTGTTACATGGCTGACAGCTATACTTACAGTTACCTTTAAAAAATTCAACACAATTCTCTCTCTCTCTCTCTCTCTCTCTCTCTCTCTCTCTCTCTCTCTCTCTCTCTCTCTCTCTCTCTCTCTCTCTCTCTCTTTCTTTTTATAAAACCTAACTCTTTCTCCGATAAATGTGGCAGAATTTTACAATAATAAGGAATGTTTTTCATTTTGAATTTTTGAACTTTATAGAACCATGCGCTAGATGTACATTATGCTTAGCTGACTTGTAGATGACTTACAATGGCATACTACATATTTTGAATTCCAAATTATTACCTTTATGAATGACTTATAAGATGACTTGTGACATGGAATACTTCCTTGAACATTTAAATTTCCTTTGGTAAAATACTGCTGGAAACCATAATTAAAATGTGACTGCTATGCTTACAATTTTGTCTATTGTAATGCAATTTTACTACTATCCTTGATTTTTTTATTACTGTTTTGTGTTTTGAGTCCTGGTGTCACTTGTTTCTGGCTGATGTTTGACCTTCGAACCAGTGTACGTGCATATTCTGAAATTGGTTTGACTTTTTCCCACTGTATTTGCACATTCGAAAACTTTTCTATTTCAAATACACTTAGTTTATCTGCTTTAAAACAAAATTATGCCTTTAGCTACATGTCTGAAACACATCAATGTGTATAATCCTGTTTTTTTTATTCTCTTTGATGGTCATTTTAGGCCTAGGGGGCTTTTCTGATGCATTGATGTTGGTGTTAGTGTCATTTTGTGTACTTGTATGGATCATGATCACTGTTGAGACGGTGGTTGCACCTACTACCTTCTTTAATGCTGATTTTTGTTGTTGTTATTTTCAAAAAAAATAGGAACCTGTGCTTGCAAATTTCTGCAGATTCTGGACCTTTTTCATGAATTATACCGGCCTATATGCACATGAATGATGCACATGTTCAAGCCAATTTACTGAAATAGGCCTATCTTTTTCAACAAAACTTTTTGCATTCTTGCATGTTAAAACTAGACAAGGCTTTTTTGACCCTATGGACCTTCGCATATATATGTTTGGGACTCTTTTGGATGCAGACGAACTATAAATGTTTGTGATTCAGCTATATACACCAAGAAACATTGCTTTTGGTCGGAATTGACTTGGATTTGTTTTATTAGTACTACAGTTTGGATATGGTAATGACACAGTCTAAATTGTTATAGCAATCTTCAAGGTATTGTTAACATTAACGGTCGTTACTCATCACCCCTCTCTATAAATAGAGGTACCTGTCAATGAAGTGTAGTCTCCCCAACAATTTTCAAGATATTTTGAGACGGTATTCGTGAACAATTACAAACTAAGGATACTGGCATCTCAATTGGTAATGGTATATATAATTCATTTGTTTGTGCGGATGATATAAATCTCTTAAGTACAAGTATAACTAGTTTGCAGACTCTTATTAATGCATGTGACCAATATACAAGCAGTGGGGATTCAAATGTAGCAAAACTGAATCTAAATGTTGGATATATGCTGAACATTTATTTTTAGCACCTCTTCATTGGTATCTCGGGAGTCATAAAACAACCTGTGTTGATGGTAAGATATTCTTGCTACCATGTGTAGTTATAGCCACAAAGTTGATGACCACGTAGATGCTAGAATAGCTAAATGTAGACAAGCTTATTACAGTCTCTATGGAATCGCGGAATACCCAAGTTGATCATCCGATGTCAATTCTTAGCTATGGAAGAGTGTGTGTCTGTCACTCTTATGTTTGGTTTAGACAATTTATACAGACATAAGTGGTAAACATATAGCACAACTTGAATCAGCACAAGGGCAACTTATAAAACAATGCTTCGGCATTGACAATATATCTCTTCATTCGGATCTCCTTTCAGCCTCAGGTATAAAACCAGTCCACCTTATCCTGTAACAACTTATTAGTTCCTTATATAACTGTACTTTCTCAGCTGACAACCTAGATCGGGATTTCTCAGTCCATTTTCTATCTACATATCTATCTACAAGAATATTGCACCCAGACACTTTTCTTGAGACAGTTGCTGCCAATGATATATCCCCAATATTTGCTACATTCCAATTGTAGAAACCTTATTGGTCAACATAACAGGGTGGAGTCATCGACTCTATCAAATTTCCGCTGCACCAAGAAAGATTTATTAAACCATGCAATGAGGAACGGCTGCTGGTTTTCCTGTTTACACGCATTTTTTGAATGGTGGGTGGACTGGGAGCCAGGCAGGGATTTGACTTTCTACTTATTGTTAGGCTGCCTACCTTCTGAATATTCTCGATCGGAGCAGAACTTAACAAAAATGACAGCTATCATAAAAGTTTAACAATAACAATATATATTAATAATCAAAATCAGTACAAAGTAAGTAAATGAATTTATCCACTTAGCTAAGCTGGTAATCCAATTAGTAAAGCAGTCCGTAGGTAAATCCTAATCCCTGGTGAGAGATTATCCAGAAGTACTGTCCCACAGTTCTAGGTCCTATGTCTGGTGCATAATAGTCTGGAACAGCCCCCACATGGGAGTGTGAAGACCTATCTGTGGTCTCTGAGGTTTTACTCAAATATCTACATCTAGTTCATTTTATTTACTCCATTGTTTTCACCCTCATGCTGAGTTTACTACCTGGATTACGGACATATATTTTATTATATGATTTTGGGCTGATACACAGTGAGGGTTTCATCAGATTGTACCTCTGGATATATATACCTGCCATGCTATGGTTGCCATACTGACCGCCATTGTCTTAGTTTGGTCTGCTGTGCACATACTGTGAGGACTTTGACTTCATGTTCATCTCAGGAGATCCATGGGAACAGACTTAATGCAACACAGAGTCACTACTGGACATGTTGCCCATTAAAGTTTTCACCATAGAAACAGAAACTCATAGGTGAAAGATAAAGAGGAATCTCTTGACATTTGCCTCACATATGTGTCTTTGTTGCTGTATGTGGGCATTGTTTATACACATATACAGGTGCATGTGGATCATAGGCCATTTCTACTTCAGTGGTTTAGGTCTGACCTGACCTTAGCCTGGCCGCTGAGTGCAAGTCAACCAGTGAACTGGACTTTGTTACATCAACAGCTGTACCTGTGAGACTCACTGCATTCACTCACTACCATTAGAGTTTGATCCATGACAGAGCATGTGCTTTTACGTGCAATATAAATAAGCTGTGCAGTGAAACTCTTTATTTTCATGATATTAACCTGCTGCTGCTCCAGGCCGGAGTTCATGCCAACCCTGGACCTGTGCAAAACCCTTGTGGCGTTTGTTTACGACCTGTTGCAAGTCATCACTGTGCAATTGTATGTAATGACTGTCACATGTTGGTTCATATAAAGTGCAGCAATATGTCAAATCAGCTCTACAGGCACTTGGATATGAATGGAGTAGATTTTGACTGGAGATGTCCTAAATGTATAACTTCTGATTTCCCATTTCAAGACACTTCGGACATATCACTGGGAACATTATACGACTTTTTAATGGATCAGTTACCTTTGTATAATGTACCTGACCTGAGCACATCCTCATCTTTTTGTGATATTTCAACAGACGAACTTTGCATGAACTCAACTTCCATGGACAACACAGGTTCGACAGACTCAGACAATTCAGTTTCAGACTATGATATATTTGAACCTTTAAAACTACATAAAGAAGCAAAACCCTTGTGCTTTCGCATTGTGCATTTGAGCATAAACAGTTTTAGATACAAATTCTGTGATATCTTTTAGCCTGCTGATGAGACAATAAGTGGACCGTCTTATTATTAGTGAGACAAAGCTTGACGATTCTTTTCTTGATCGTCAGTTCACTGTTCCAAATTAATTTTGCTACCGCCGTGACCACAATGAACATGCTGGTGGCCCCATAGTATATATATTAGGTCAGACATTCCACAACCAAGAGTGGATTTTATTGAATCCAAGTAATTGGAAAGTGTCGTGATTGAGTTTATTTTGACAGCTGTATTAGGGCTGCTTATTTCTGTTTACAGACCTCCTACATTCCTAAATGGTACGTTTCTTGAGGAATGTTCAATCATATTCGAAAAAGCCTATGTATGGCCTGATAATGTCATTGTTGCCGGAGATATGAATTATAACATGCTTAACTCTGCTGATTCTCCTGTACATAATTTATGTGATAACTTTGATCTTACAAGCAGGATCAAGGAACCTACTTGTTACAAAGGAGCCAATGGAACTCTCATTGACTTGTTTCTCACAAATAGGCCATTATCTTTTCCGGACACTGGCTCCTTTGACTGTGGTCTTAGTGACTTCCACCATCTAATATATACCTCAACCCATGTACAGGTCCCTGTAAGGAAGCCAAAATGCATTACCTTCAGATCTTATAAGCATTTCATTGAACAGAATTTCTCTATCAAACTTAGAAAGGGCTCCCTTGTATGTACCTGACATATTTGATGATGTTGAAGACTCCTATTGTGCTTTTACTCTTTTGGTCAAAGAGGTCCTGGATGAGCATGCTCCTATGAAAACCAAAAGTCAGAGCCCAGGATGCGCCTTTTGTAAATGCTGAGCTGAGGAAAACAAACATTTTCAAAAATGGAATGTTGAGAAATGCTTTCTTAAATGCTAAACGTCATGAAAAAGCACATAAATGGGAAAAGTTCCGTAAGCAATGAAACAGGTGCACTCGTCTGAGATGCAATGCAATCAAACAATATTTCCATGAGCGCTGTAGTGGACAGCCATCAAGAAACAAATTTTTGTCTACCATCAAACAACTTCTCTCAAATAAGGGCTAGTGCGATCATGGAAATATTATTCTCTTTGGGCGTCCTACACTTGTTTCTGATCCAGAAAAAGTGTGTAATATTTTTAATAACCATTATGTAAACATTGCCCAAAATATTGGTCTAATGCCTAGCTCTGACCAAGCACTGAATGACATGGAAAGGTACGGTGATAACTTTAGTGTCCAAGTCATATACAATAATACAAACAAACTAAGAACAGTTTCAATTTCGGGAAGTTGGAAGTGATGAGGTTGAAAACAAATTACCACAAATTAACCCTAAAAAGTCCACTGGCTACGACCATATCCCTCAAAAGTTGGTAAAACTTCCATCAAATGTCTTAGTTTCTCCTCTTAATAGTGTTATAAAGAAAAGTCTCATCACTTCCACCTTCCCCCAAGATATGAAATTGGCCAAAGTTACACCGGCTTACAAAAAGAAAGATCGTCTTATCAAGGGCAATTTGGGCCTATCAGTAGCCTCTCTTGTTTCTCCATTTTTTTATGAGCTTCATTAGTGAGTAGCTTAGTATATTCATGGAATCAGTCTTCTCTCCCTTTGTATCAGCCTTTGGAATAGATTATAGCTGCAATAACCTACTTATGAAAATTACCGAGGACTGGAGAAGAAAACTTGATAATGACAAATATGTCGATGCGATACTTATGGACAGATGACCGTAGGGACTGGCTGAAAATCTTCAAAGGTGTCCCTCAGGGGTCTATTTTAGGACCACTTTTATTCACCATTTTTATTAAAGACATTTTTTTATGATAAATGGTTGTCATCTGTACAACTATGCAGATGACAACACTTTATCGTTCAGTCATCATGACCCTGAAAGTCTGCATCTCACTCTTGAGCATAGATCTGAGGAGTCCATTCGATGGTGTACACAAAATTAAATTCTTGCAAGTCCTGATAAGTTTCAGGCTATTGTCCTTTGCCTCCTAGGAGAGACTTCTGCAACACCAATTTTGGGATGGGAGGTGGGGTTATCAAGTCAGAAGATCATATGAGACTGCTCAGTGTAGAAATTGACAAGGCACTCAAACTTTATGTACATATTGCCTCCATCTGTAAAAACGCAACCAGACAAATAAATGTTCTCAGACGCATCAGCTCATATTTTGACAAGTCCTCCAAACTTTTGATTTTTAGATCTTTTATTCTTTCGAATTTAAATTATTGTCCTCTAGTCTGGCTCTTTTGTGGTGCTACTCTTACCAAAAAGTTGGAAAACTTACAGGAATGAGGTCTTTGTTTTTAACGATGATTCTAGTGACTACTGCACCCTTCTTAAAAGGGCAGGACTGCCAATTTTATCTATAAGGACACTACGCTCCCTGGACACTGAAGTGTATAAGGCCCTATGAAGCTATGGTCCAAATTAAACTCAGAATATGTTTTTACAACTTCAGTCTGACAAGCATACTGGACATCTAGATATTTGGATCTTCCTGCTTTTGATAAGGTCAATTTTGGAAAAAAACCAACAAAAAACTGAGATATCTGAGCGTCAAAATTTGAAACAGAATCCCCAACTATATAAAAAATGCTGTCACCCAGAATTAAAAAAAAAATGATGTTAACTTGAAATTTTTATGCTAGTCAATAGTTTCACTGCGATCTAAACAGCTAGAAACTACCTCCTCTGAACAATTTTTATGTTCATTCTGTGATAATATATTTATACAATCTATTGTATTTCACATGTACATTAATTTTAGCCTGGGATAATTTGCAAGGTCGGTTGTAATAGCCATGCACACTTTAAATATTCATGCTTAAAATGTATCACCGGGAGCATTCCTGCAAAAGGCACACTGGGCCTTGTACCCAGAAATTCTAGTCTGCAGTAAAGATGTTCATCTTAATAATTTGGCATGAAACCATATAGGGCAAGATATCACCAAAATGTTGTCTTTTCACCCAAATCATGGCAAAAATATAAAAATCAGATCGAAAACAAATTTAGCCCAACGTGTTCGGAGTTTTTGTCACGGCATTGTATTCCTCAGATGTGCACTTACGGTCAATGAGGGCATCCATATGCTATTCCACCTGCGTCATGAATGGGGCGGTGGCTTTTGTGTGGGGTGTACTATAAATGATCCCGCAATGGTTGGAGAACTATCAAGACAGAGTCTTCCTGGTTTAGCTGATAAGCCAGGAGTCTGGGTAAAAGAATTGGGTATTCTACCACGGATGGCCAAGTTACACGTGTGTAGGTTTCTTGATGACACAGACAGTTACAGTAATGATACCGAGTATGATACAGGCAGTGAAAGTAGTGCTGTCAAATCTGTAAACGCGGATTCAGATACCTCTGATAGTGATATAGGACTTGAGGCACCTGGGTTTGCAGCGAGCGTGAGGTTTTATCTCACAACTGATGGCACGATCGTGTATGGGAGTAGCCGTCGCAAAAAAAAAAAACAAAAAACAAACAAACAAACAAAAAAAAAACGTTATTACTGGCTTGCCTCCAAACAAAAAGATCTGGCTGCTGCTTGATTTGTTTGGAAATGCAGATGTTGCTTGTATCATGGGTGAGCAAAATTACGTGACAGATTTTGCTCGATGAACAAATCGGTCAAACATTAATTTTTAATAAACTTTAAGCCTATCCATATGTATGTATGTATGTATGTATGTATGTATGTATGTATGTATGTATGTATGTATGTAATTATGAGGACTGAATATTTGTTAGAGTGCTTGTAGCATCAAAATTTACACATGTAACACAGACAGTCCGAGTTTCTAATCTTCATAAGCCAACAATATTTTTCCTTGTAGAACTTTTCTGCAGTAATGTATTACTTTGGTATTCCAATACTACAGGAAGCCTCTCCACTTTTGACAAGGAAAGTGCACAGGGATGGATGGTTATCACACACAACTCAAACTTAAGTAAGGGGAAAAATGAAATAATCTTATACATATATCCACAACCTTTATGCATATCCTAGTATATTTTGAAATCTAGGCCCCTTTTGATATTGTTGTCGCCACCTAAAATATTATGCAATATTGAGGTCAAAATATGAAAATCTTGTGAACATTATAGCGTATTTGATTTTGGGAGGATCTTCACGGAATTCGGTTGAATTGTGGGGGAGGTCACAATCTTAGATGGTAATACTACTTGTGGGGCCACCTATAATTTGACTGAAATTATGATCCAAAGTGTGCTTAAAGATATAAAATTCTTTTAAAAGTAGCTAGATTATACCTTTTAAATTTAAAGGACATGTAGACCATGTCCAATGCTAGAATTTTTATGTAATATGAGTGACCTTGACCAATTTTGTGAGGTCACCATGCCTTTAAAGTTATAAGAGGTGACTTCGTAATGACAGAGTGTGGCTTGGACATCAATAGCAATGTCAGTACAGCACCAGTCCCATGGGCCGCCTCTATTACATAATCTTGTTGACTTCATCTTCTGCCCCAAGGTCATTGAGGACATACAGTTAAGGACTGACTCATTGTTGTCTTGGCACATGCAACAATATTCATCACAGGGAATGCAAAAATAAGCTTTGATTACATGTGGAGTGAAGTGGCATATGGTAGACAAATGACACACTAAAATCACATACACTTTATATATTCAGAAGCCACCTGAGGATTTGCAACTTTGTGGCCCAGTTTAGGTCAATTACTTGGTTACTGCTCTTCCTGGTCTTCAGCCATTTAAGAATTATACAATAGCGCCGCAGTGAAGGGGCCCTTCATTGAAGTACTTTTTCTTTGAATTCTTGATATCAACAATTCGCACTCTTGATATGGATAGTAATTTGTAATTCTTGATATCTAGAAGTCATTTATTGATATCAAAAAGCAGACTTCTTAAAATGAAAGATTCACTTCTTGATATCAAGAATTCACTTTTTGATGTCAAAAATTCGAATTCTTGATATCAAGAATTGTCAGTTGTTTATTAATATCAAGAAGCCTACTTTTTGATATCAATAATTCGACTTCTTAATATCAAAACGTAGACTTCTTGATATCAGGAAGTCAACATTCTTGATATCAGGAGTTCGATTTCCTGATATCAAAAAGTCCATTTTTTGATATTAAAAAACACTGGATAAATAGAAAAATGGCACCCCATATATATATATATCACTGTTTCAGAACATTAGTATTATTGGCTTGCCATAACCAACTGGCTAGCACACAATCACTTCCAAAATTATATACCGGTAATGTCAGAAACAACATAAAAAATAAAACATATAATACTAATGATATTGTCCTGCTTTTTTCTTCATACCATTGATTACTCTCTGCAAACTAAACTGCACGGAGTCTCAGAAACGTCGCAGTTTCCATCAAATGAGTCAAAAAGTCCTTTCATCTTTTTTAAATCATTACTGATTACATATAGATAACTCCATTGATAAAATGCGTGCTACAACTTTATGTCAGATACACGTGGTCCGGATGGTGTCTGTGGAAATCATAATCTGACGCACGTGATAGAACAAATTACACCAGAGATGCTCACAGGTACTTAGAAATATGGTGGGTCACATTGATCTTTATTGCGTATGCCTGGAAACCTTTTTGAACATAGATTATGAGAAACGTGCTCTCTCTCTCTCTAATAAAAATAAATAAATAAATAAATATATATATATATATACATACATATATATACATATACATATATATATCTATCTATCTATCTATTTATCTATCTATCTATCTATCTATCTATCTATATATATATATATATATATATATATATATATATATATATATATATATATATATATATATATATATATATAATGTCAGGAAGACATTTAGGCAACCGAAATTGTATTAAAAGGAAAAAAACCTTGTTTATGTTTATTTATTGACTCTAGTCTGCTTTTCAAATTTAGTGCAATGTCAATGTTTGTTGTCCTGGAAATATATACCCACCATTTCTTCTCATTCACCACGATTTAAATGAAGATGCGAATCACTTTGAGCACGGCTGGAGGCGTTTTTCAAGTGTTTAGCACTTTGGACACCAGATGGCATGACCAGTGTATATGCACATCAAAGCTCGGTCAGAATGCTTGCTGGAGTTTTTGTTCATGTATTGCAGTATGTCACACAGTGCCCTGGTGCAATTTTAAGTGTTTTTGTTGTACGTTTGCCGATGAATGCGTCAGGATGCCTACCACTTGCAGCCATATATAGTATTTAGTATTCGCGCATTGTATACATCTCGATGATTCAGCACAGCATGCACCGATACATTACACCTTTACATAAAAGGTCCATTCTCTCATAAAATTGAACTTCTGACTGATTTACAGAATACGAATTCATGGAAGACAAGGGAGCAAGAAAAGCATGGTTGATTTTCTATCCAATTCATAAAACAAAAACAAAACAAAACAAAACAAAAAAAAAAAAAAAACAAAAAACAAAAAAAAAAAAAACAAAAAAAAAAAAAAACAAACAAAAGTATAAAAGTTTGTGAGAAAAGAAAGGTAGCTGGACATGTGTATAGAGGCTCCCATGGGCTGTCATTTTTCAACAGTCCAATGGCTGCCAATGACTGTATTAATTTTGTCTTTCATCTACTTGTAGACTGGGATCCTAGTTTGCATTTAGGGTGTAGCACACTGGATCCTGGAACCATGGAGGAATTACCAAAAGACGGTATCCCTCAATTAGCTGAAAAACCTGGATTTTGGCTGGAGAAACTGATCGATTAATTTTGGCTAGACAAGAAAAAGGTGAAATGTCTACGGGTAAATTACACAGACAGTGAAAGCAGTGAAGCCAACAGTTTGAGCATTGCTAACAAAGGTAGGAAAAACAGAGGTTAAGGCAGTCAGAACAGTGACCAGGAATACAACGAGACAAGGATAGAAGTCGCAATCCGTCTGACGATTGATGGCAGAATGAGGTACGTCCGTATCGGCAGAAAAGAATATGACCTTTTCACGGGATTGTCACCAAAGCCAGAAGCGTGGCTAATGGTCGATTTTTTTGAAAGTTTGGATTGTTTCGGTATTTGGGTAGGTATCTCTGCATGTCTCACACGCACCCACTGACCCACCCAACCAGCAACACACACACGCGTGCACACACACACACACACACACACACACACACACACACACACACACACACACACACACACAATGTATGTTTATGGTTCAGGCCAACTAGGACCAGCGTGTCGTTAAATGCGATTAAAAATATTTTTTTAAATTTATTAATGTCAATGCAGGCATAATGCAGATACTTTTTCATTTTATATTTTGACCGAACAAATCCGTCTGGTGATTGATGGCAGAATCAGGTACGGTCATATCGGCAAAAAAAAATTGTCACTTTATCTTGGGATTTCAAACCAAAGCTGTTAAGTTACTGAACGCTCATGGTTTAATACACGCTAAAACAGCTAAATAACTGTCATTATCAACGGATGCATATCCCAATGCCAGTGACAGCTACGCTATTTGCTGGGTAATGCGTGTGATTAAACTTATGTAATAGAGATCTTACAAAATCTTGACAAGTCAGTCGATCGATCAATGTAGGTAGAACTTTTATGCAAATGAAGGGAGAATTTGTTAATTGTACTGTCAGTATATATGAACATGTGCCATGAAAAAAAATCGATATCAAATATGTTAGGTTATGGATGTATTTGCGTATAAATGGTATATAGGACAGTATCTATTTGTTTCACATGAAGTGATAATTTGCGTACGATTTCATGACAAGAAAACATGCCGCATGGCAAGTGATGCAGAACATGACGGGTCGCACAAGCGCAATGACGTCCTTGCATAGACGACTTTCAATCGGTTATGGGAGACAGAAATGAAACTAGTCTGAATTCCGGACCCATGAAAATAAAATGCCCATGAATATAATAAGGTTTTCCTAAAACATAACCACAGACACAGGCCGGCAATCTTGACAGATATTGAACAACTGACCACGTGCACCGTAGTCATAAAAGTCTTCATGGATCATGTACAGCGTCAACAGCGTCGACTGCCGAGGTCCCGTAGCCTGATTGACTACAGGGAGATAGCGACCAGCCACAACCAGTCGACGACGGAAGTCAGTCAGGTTACCCGACCTCGAAAGTCTTGCTTCATAAATGGGATCTCTTAAAATGCAGACATTAGCCAAACATTGCTTGAGATTTGTTTCAGAACTGTTCAAAGACAATATTTCAGAATGAGGCAAGATCAATAGACACTGTTCAGACTGCCAAGGAACACAAAGATAGAACAAATTTCAGAATCCAAAACAAATTAATTGCACACTGCATTGGACAACATGAACGGTTGACTCAAAAGTCAAATGGTGTCATATACTCGCAATTATAACCTTCATATATACCGGAAAATGGCACAATATACTTTTTGTGACAATAATAAAACATTCACTTAACTGAAACTTTGGTGTAGGTTGGCATATCTTGTTCCAGGTGAGACTTGTTTTCAGTGAAGATGTCTATGTCTGCTGATTACAGGAACAGTCTTGATCCTCTTCTAAAGTTACCACGAGACATTGATTTGTCCAACAGGACAGGACTGCGCATTTTTTTTTCTTTTATGATATCCTGTGTGCTTTTATTTGTGACTTCTCCTAAGCTGTTCCCTAAATTGGTTTTAAATGATACATTGACATATATCCAGTAAAAATGGATTAACTAAATATTCATTACTTTTCTCAACTTTCAATTCAGAAAATAACTTGTGCATTCTTGGATTTAAGACTAATATTACAAAGAGTAATGCTTGCATGAAACAAAGATGACCTTGATGATACTTGCACATACACAGGACCACTTAGGCCTATCCACGCACAGTCAGATCAGCACAGCAATTTTGCAGTCCCCTTTTTAGCTCAGTTTGCTTATCAGCCAGAAGATCTAATGCCATCGCTCCTTGTCCCTCATCCGTTATCCGTTCAAAATTCACATTTTCAAGTTCTCCAAAATTGTCAGCCAGATTCACTTCAAAGCTGGTAGCACCATACCTTGGATGGGTCTCTACCAAATTGTTCAAATGGTCATGCTCCAGTAATGTAAGCATTTTTTAAGTTTTTTTGGGTAGGTGGGTGGGGCGTTGTTGGCAAATCGGGAAAATTCTTGTTCTCCAAAACCACACATACAATTACTTTGATATCACACAGGAACACTACAAGGGATTCCTGGTTCTTAATGTGTTCACAAGGTGGTCTCATGATTGCAATCTTACGAATATTCTAGATCGTAGCAGAACTCAACAAAAAATGACAACGATGATATAACTTGAACAATAACAATCTATCAACAATCAAGACAAAGTAGGTAAATGAGAGCATACACGTTGCTATGCTGACACTCCAATAATTAACAAACCAGAGGTAAATCCTAATCCGTGATGAGAGATTCTCCACAGGTACTATCCCCCAGTTCCAAGTCCAATGGCAGGTGCCAAATAGTCTAGTTTAAATTCCACAGAAGCACAGTTTTCTTCAAATCTGGTACACAGATCATGATGTTGGTCCAAATCCCACATAGTTATAGTTTGGTTTAATGTGGTACAATTGATAAATAAACTTCATTGTCATTGTTTTCTTGAGCGTGTGAGGAAAACTTTATGGCTGGTATTTTGGATGAAACGCAATAGCACTTCATCCCAAAAATACCAGCCATAAAGTTTTCCTCACACGCTCATGAAAACAATGACAATGAAGTTTATTTATTATATTTACATTTTTTTCCTATTTTTTCGATTTTTGATAATAATTACAAGTGATGCACGATCACCAAAGAACGTTTTTTCCACATGAATTGCCTTGGTTTAAGGGGGGTGTGATCAATAGAAAGATAAGCGCTAACCACGCCCCCGTTACCTGGCAACCAGTCTATCCCAAAAGCAACAAACAGGAAAGAAAAATAGTCCCTTTGTAATTGTTCATTTATTTGAACAGATAGCTTTACAAAATACAAGATTCGTTCACATTAGGGAAAAAGTATACAAGTTAGTTATTTTTTGGGATAAAATACCCAGAATAACACAATGAATACAAGATTAACACCATTGCACTTGCACCTCGCACCGCGGATGCATCTCAGACTGATGCGAGCAGTGAACAGGATTTAACAGTTTAACGAGGCGCGATCATGTTGAAGTAAAATTTTGAAAGTTGCAAATCATTCCTGCGTTAAAATTCTGGTTGGTTTGCTGGCTTTGTGATATTTCTATCGAAGAAGAGGATGCGGTGGATGTGTGCGATGTTTTGAACTGTAGAAACCTTGTATTCGTAACTTTGTGTGTATCCGCCAGAGGGCGCACAGGATTTATGAATGAAAAGAAAAGTAGTGCCCAATGTACTGGCGTGTAAAATTGTGAAGAGGCTGCATAGCTGGCGCGTGCAGACTCGCGTGTAGACGATGTCTTCATGAGATGGCGAGGAAAAGAACAGTTCCTATTCTTTCAATGTTAAACAGTAAAGGGAATGTAAATATTTAAACACCAAATATACCAGTCCACTCAAAGGTACTGTGCCCACGCCACAGACACAATGTATAAATGAATATCTCCTTGGCAATAGCAATGGCTCACAGTCCCACTGGCCTGAAGTCACACAGGCTCTGTCAGATCTCAGAATTCTCCTTCCCCAGTCATGAAGGGACCTCATTTTTATATCCAGGCTCAGAACTCTGAGCAGTATTCAACAGTTTTGTAATTGATCACATCTCATACTTCTCTGTGATTTCTCTAGACCATCAGACCTTTCTCTTAGTTCACAGCTGTACCTGTATGTAGGTCACCACTTTAGACATCATTCAATGATTAAAGCCCAATGACAAAGCAGACCAACTCAGTGATCTGACACACACTCAACGAATCCACGGACCTCTCCAAATCGAGAAAACAGCCATTGTTCAGTATGTGCACGGCATTAGATTCCTGATTTCAGCGAGTTTTTTTTTTTCAATTTGGGTTCTTACTTTCAGAAGCACGTTTCCTTTTTTAACTATGTAAGTCAATGGGCTTTCTAATACTAATTCACATTTTTGACTTCTTGTCTGGATCCATCAACCAAATCTCAATAGCAATGTATCTTAGGTGGGTCTCCACGTAGTTTGTACAAATGGTCATGATTCAATGATTTTGGATTTTTTATGAATGTTTATGGATATGTTCCTTGTGAAAGGGTAAACAAACGTGTTCGGTAGGTGGCATGCTGTGGATTTTTAAAATTTTTAATGATGAGTTCAATTCTGATACTTATACTTATGCTCATAAGTACATATTGGTAAATGCACCTTTCCTATTGATTACTATGCTAGTCAATATAGATAACAATGCTAATTTTCATTTCCGACTTCTCCGAAACCGTCATCTAGATTCACTTTATACTTGGTGGCCATGTACCTTATGTGGGTCTCTACCTAATTTTAACAAATGGTAAGGCTCCACTGATTTTTGGATTTTTATGATGTGTTTTGGTTCTTTTTTCGGGGGTAAATCTTTAAAGGGCTTCTCTGAAACCACTCATCTTATTACATTGGTATCACATGGGAACACTTCTTGGGACTCCAAGTTCTTAATTTGTTCACTAGGTGGCACTGCAGCTTTTTTCCATTTTTGTGATGTTTTGTGTGCGTTTGCTGTTTCCGAAATTTTAGGAAATATCACTCAGAATAAGCTGAAACCTTGTACATGTATCCCTTGAAAGGGTCAAAAAGTGTTATTCACGAGGTGACACTGCTCTTGGTTCGATTTTTAACGACTTTCTTTTGATTCGGGGACCTACCATTAAATTCACTTTTCCTATTAATTACCATGTAAGTCAGTAGGCTTTTTAATGCTGAATATCATATATTTCTCCACCATGCAGCAATGTTCTTTTTAAAGTTTCTTTATTTTTTTTTCAGTTTCTCATGCACCAGTAACATATAAATTTTGAATGAATTTGTCTTTTTTGAAGTGCTTCTGAATGCCATATGGCCCAACACAGGTTTATTCAGTTGCAACTTTGGTTTTGGGAACAAGCTTAGGTCAGCTAAACACCAGCTGTTCACACACCCCAGTAGTTTCAAGTTCTAAAATGTTTATGCACTTTCACTATATTCAACTTTTCCAAAACCATCATACACACTGTGCGGAAAGTTACGGAAAATGTACCTTGAGGAAGGATCAAATCAGTTTGTCACATAGGTGGTGATATGGAGGATCATGATTTTTAACGATTTTTTTCAATTCTCATACTTGAAATAAAAAGAAATTAAAAGTTGATGAAGATATTCCTTTTGATTGCAATGTGATTCAACTGGGATTTTAATTTTTACTTAAATTTCTGACCTTCCAAAACTGTCTCGCAAATTCGTCTCAGACTCTGTCTGGATGTACGTTTCATGGGTCTCTATGAGATGTCTTTCAAAGATCACTTTCTAATGACCTTTCAATTTTTTAGTTGCTTTGCATTGAGTGAAACATCTTTTTTCTTTTTAATTATTGACAAAAACCTTCTTGCTCTCCAAAAGTGCTGGCAATTTGGGTCAAAAGTACAAACAAGCTCTACTGGGTACCTCCAGACTGGGGTAGTGGTTACACTGGGATGCCAAGGTCAGTGGAGGACGTGTTGGTTTAAATTTATTTTATTTCAGAAAGAGAAGCAACTGAGAAGAAGAGCCGGGTCCTACATTAAACCCACTTGTGGAGAAAGTAGAAAAACACAGGACAACCATAACAACACAACTCGAATATACCGCCGTTCACCAAGTCCAAGGGGACTATATGAGCCGCGAGTTTGAGGAAACCTATGAAACAACGAACGTCACTTATACAATCACAAATAGAGGGGCTCATGAATTTATCAATTTTATCAATGTACATTACCCGTCATCAGGTTGTCAAGAAAAGCAGTAAAATTATTAAGTTACAGTTTCACCCTGGATGTGTTTAAGTTTTCCTATCCTATGAAGTCTTGAGCAGATAAGAATATTATAACATTGTCTTCGAGGTTCCAAGAGTCGCTGCAAAAAATTATTACATTAATGGAAAATGGAGCCAAACGACTGAGGGTTGTATGTAATACAGTCAAGCCGCCTCTTACCGTCACTTGATAATTCGGCACCCTTGAAATTAAACAGCAATGAGCTGTGAACGGATTTCCCCCATTGGTTTAATACATGATAATCCGGCACCCTTGAATTTCGTCACCGGCATGTTAATTGCAGAACAAAGGGGCTTTTTTCAATGTCATTTGCCTCTTTTATCCGTCACTTGATATTTTATGGACCATAAACCTTGCAATAACATACCTGATTGCACCGTACCACAAAATAAACAATCACCTGACATGTTCCAAACAAGTTCCGAGTTGATGAGACGTTTAATTGTTCCCGCCTTAAGTGGTTAAATTCTATTGCAATGGCCAGAATCCAATATGGGATTTTGTGGTGACGAGGTAACAAAAGTTTTGCGCATCGAAGAACAGGTAAAAGATATGAAAAGGGAGTGCAGTAAACAAAAAAAGATTTCGGATTTCCTTGTGCCAAAATAAGCTATTTAAGGGAATGTATGTCCAAATGCAAGTGTGAGATTAACATTGGGGTTGGGACATTTATGCTCGCTCGCTCCGGTAATTTTGAACGTAACATTAATTGTACATATGGATACAAATACACTGAATGAAGTGTGGGGTTTTTTTCCCTATAATTTGCACGTTTTGTTATTAAAATTTCATATGATTTGTAATACGTGTATGTGATTATGTTTTTATTTACTCGTTGTTAGGTGCAAATTTGGTCTCTTATTCTCTACGTATCTTGGTGAATTATACTGTGAATTGTTAATCTGGCAGCCTTGTTTATCCGGCAAAATGACCAAAAACAGAAGGTGCCAGATAAATGCAGCCTGACTGTATATGCAGAAGGATGTATAATTTGGGCAAGTGAGAAAGTAGACCCACATTTTTGGTGGTGGCGCCAGATGAAAAGGCAGTAGACTCTTTCACACCATTAAGAAGGTGCTCATTCAATTGAATAAGGCCCAGATGGAAACGAGAATGTAAAACAGACAAGTATTTGTTGCCTTCATTCGGTAGTTCAGGAAATGTAACAAAAAAAAAGTCTGGGTAAAGGAATTTTCTTTTTAATTGGTATTATGTTGCAAGATTTCTAGTCTTCAATGGGGGGCAGGTTCCATTTGCTAATAGTAGAAGGAAACAGGTCTTTTGGGATAAGGTTGTTCTACAATCAAGGGAAGGTAAGTCGAAACGTCTGCTTTGGTCGAGTCGTGCCCTAGTATTAGGGTAGAATATTGGACTTTTAGGAAGAGCAGAGTAAAGATAGCTGGTTAAATTATGAACTATTTTGTGCAAGATAATTTGTTTAGATCTTTCTCTCCATTTGGATAAAGACTCCCAGCCGGTTCCTCCATAGGGCTTTTCAGTAGGATGGTTTTCATTGTTCCTGTCACGTTTCGGGCAGCGCTCAGTTGAATGTGTTCCAAAAGTTTTGCATCATCTTGCATGTTAGCATCCCGCACAACATTCCCATGTATATCATTTCTAGTGTTGCTCGGTCCAGACGGTACCGCATGGTCTTGATAATTTTTGAGTGTTTGGGGGCTTTTGTGGCAATTTGTTGATTTGTTTGTTCCATTTAAGATCTGATTGAAGTTCAACGCCTGACTGTCTGTGATCAGATACGTTCTCCAGTTTTTGTTCCTGAAAAATAAGATTTTTGTGTCCTCCAAAATTCCACCCCAGGGAGATTAGCATAGTGTCAGTTTTGAGTGCATTGAAGGAGACTGACTTTTCCTTAGACCATTGATCCAGGGGCGATAGATGGTTTCTCATGACAGTAGCAGGTGAACTGGATTGTCATTAATAAGATAGAGAAAGGTATCTTCAAGAGAGAGCTTTACTTATGAATTTACGACATTACCTATACCGTTGATATAAATTCAGAAGTAGGGACCTAGAACAGATCCTTCAGGCACACCCGCAGATACTGTTCCCCAACTGGAACACTGACCATTAAGAACAACATGCTGGTTTTGGGTATGGATGCAATTTTGAAGCCCTGTCAAGAGATTTTCAATAATGCCGTTTTTTTCTAACTTATAAAGGAGGCCACTATGCCATACTCTATATCAAAAGCCTTGCTAAGACAAAAGAAAATGATTCGAACTTATTTTTGCTCGCTGATGACCGAAGAATTTGTTTTATAAAGGACAATAGCTGATTAACGTAGAATCGCCTGGTATAAACCATGACTAATTTACAGAGAGTATGGTATTAACCCAAAACAAAGTTGAACACATGTTTAAAAATAACTTTCTCCACAATCTTTCCATCACAACTTAACTCTAAAACACATGGCCAGGATTTCGTCCCATCCAAAAGATTCATCCCCAGGGGAGGAAGCTGTAAAACCAACAAAATATATGCGTCCATTTGAAGTGAGGACCAAACAGCTCACCATGAGGATTTTATCAGAGGAAAAAGAAGCCAAAAAACCTAGTGGAAACAAGATTTCCTTAGTGGTCAACCCAGTCACATACAGACCACGTTTCTTTGAGGAGTTCGTTGGGAAAGCCCTACCTCGCCCCCTTTCCAGTTTTACCCAGACTGGCATAAGGAAATATTACAGGACACACCCATATTCATTCAAGATCTATATTTATGGGACAGTGAAAATGATGAGGACCTACCAGGCACACTAATAATGGACGATTAATTACAATCGGCTGTTTTATTTGTACTTTCAGATTAATGGACAATGTGACAAAAAACACAGATATAAAACGTGAAAAGAAGACAAGAACAATATTCATTAGCTATAAATTATATTTTATTCCTAAGTCAATAATATATACAGTTTTATAAAATATATATGAGTATATATAAATAACACAATTTTAATACCAAGTGCAGATCAATACTAATATAAACTACGTACTCCAAGGGACCGCTTATGTATGACGTCACAATGACGTCCACTTTGTCCGTCAATCTGACATCCACAGTCATCAACGAGCCTCAAAAGCACACTTAGGCTGTATATTTTGAAATAAAGTGCTGTAGCCTCCATACCCCTAAAGAAGGGGCAATAGGCCCCGAAACATGTCGGGGGGGGGGGGGAGTGCTTACATATTTTTATACATAATTGCGTTTGTTTTCACCTATATCTGGTTACTTTACTAAGATTTCATCGAACCTCTGAGATTCACTCGAGCACAAGCCTCTCATGCTGCCTGTTTCAGTTAAGCTTCATCACAACTTAGAAGACATACAAGACTACACCTGTGGCATAGATTATTTTATCATTTTTGCACAATGTTGTGACATGAGTTTCTTTCCAGATGGAAGTCTTTACTGTTTACAGGCACATTAAATAATTTACTGAGAAGTTTGTATATAGCAGGGACAGCTTCTTTTAGAAGTCCTGTGGTCAGGACATCCAAACCAGTAGCTTTACAAGTGTCGTGAAGTGATACTTCCTATGGTATTTACAAGGCTGTTGGGTGTAAAAGGGATATAAGATAAAGATGTGGAAAGATTGCTCTGACAGAATAACAGGGGTTAAAAATTTCAGCCTCAGATGCACTTTCAGTGATGTGTTTGCAGTCGCACAGTATTCAGGGTATAGACTGATGGTGATTTTTATTTAGAAAGTATTTCATTTCTTTTGGGAATCTTTTAGGGAAGTATATATTTTTTCATTATGCTATTCCTCACTTTCCGGAGGAGGCCCCTAGTACAGGTTACAAAACCTGTAATAAGCAGCCCAAAGTTTGTGGCTACGAGGAGCGCTATTACTGTGTTTAGCATTGGCAAATTGTCAGGACGTATAATTACTTCTATGTTATGTCACTTTGACTGAAGGAAGGACTCAACTCGAATCGTTTATTCTCCATGGGCATTTATTGACACTAGGACATCGCTGCGACATCATAGAGACATACTGCAACAATATATATATAATCAACATATAATCATCTTTACTACTCATTTGGTATAACTTTCAACTTATATATCATTTATCATAATATACCATTTGTCATAACTATTTTTAACACTTGTTCACTTATAACTCCATATACAATATTCTATTAAACTATATACCAAGTTTTAACAACATGACATTTCACCATTCAACAAATAGTTCAATAATCTATGCTCTTGGTAAATAATTCATAGTTAAATAGAATTTCTAACCATTAATAGGGCCAGTGAAAAAAAGTAAGCTGAAACAACAGCGACACCTGCTGTCAAAATATGTAACTAAAGAGAACAAAGAGTGAAACACATTGAACCACGAGAAAAAAGTATTGCCTATTAAAACCAAAAAAAGGCCAAACTTTTATGTTCAAGTCGCACAAATAAGAATAGTCCCTTTAACACAGATTTATAAGAAAAGCTTACTTTTAGGCATGAAATTACACTCTGAATTGTTACTAATCCTTTGAAACTTGAATGCACGCAATGACTTAATGACGGGTGCACGTGCTAACAAAAGAAAGGATATTTGTCGCCCATTCCTTTGACCAATTCATACAAGAAAATACGCTGCCAATAACTTAATCTCATGCATCATGAATCTTTACCTTGATACACACACACACACACACACACACACACACACACACACACACACACATATATATATATATAGCTTTAGTATTAACC
Organism: Hermodice carunculata; assembly: GCA_964020975.1. Taxonomy (NCBI): domain Eukaryota; kingdom Metazoa; phylum Annelida; class Polychaeta; order Eunicida; family Amphinomidae; genus Hermodice; species Hermodice carunculata. Next base: position 92,931,602 of record OZ026625.1, read on the forward strand.
CTTTATTACCAATGTTAAATACTCTTTTCTCAATTGAATATACTCCATATACGTAACCTGTACAAACTATCAACTTCATTTACACCTTGACATAACCTGATTTTACAACACTCTTTTACATGTTTTATGGCTTTTAACCAGCATTTAAACTAAATGCATACTTACAAAGCTATTTTGCGGCATGACATGACCTATCCAACCCCATTAAAGCACAGAACTTCAACCATGTTAGTACCTATAAGCAACACACGAACGATGCCTATAAATACTACGAAACCACTGGAATTTGACACATTTCAAAAGGAACGAAATGAAATAGCAATTTACAAATGCAAGTCCCTACTTATATTAGTTCCTTCGATGCTTGTTAGTTACATTATATCCAGGTGCGGGACCAAGCCCCTAAATCAGCTCTCTCGACCTCAATTCAACTATTGGGCTCTTTGAAAAATGGAGATTGTGTCTACATGCCGCCTGCTAACAGTATATATATATAGCAGCGCGAATGAATCACGAACATTATAATATAAAAGGAAAGTAGTACCTAAGCAAGTAGTACTTAAGCAAAAAAAGAGAAAAAAATAAAGAACCCTACCCCCAATACATTATTAACCCATGTATACGGTACCATAACACTACAAAGACACATGTACAACAACAACAAAAAAGGAAAAACCATGGAGATATAAAAAAAAAAATTACACAAAAAATACAAAACACCAGCTCGTGTTTGACATGTTAGGGATGCACTCTGTAGCAGCTTGCAGATGGCCAATACCCAATGAAGGACAGCAGTTGTAGACATCATTGGAATGGAAGAAGTTATGCTAATGAATATTACTCAAATAATCTCGCAAGTGGTGACAATTTGGATTTTGTATACTTCTGTCATAATCTCTTGCACGAAGGCTACATTTAACGCAAAAAAAAAAAAAAAATCGCTGTCACCACATTATGAATGCAAACAGTGATGGATGGTAAGATGCGGGGTTCCGAAGTATATTTTTAAAATTTGGGATATTATTTGGTCCAAGCACTGCGAGGAATTGTCCGTGATATGAGTAGGTTCTTGAATATGACTCAGAAGAAAATTAGTTGTACAGAAGCTGTCAAGTTTTGACCTGATGGCGGTGAAAAATCAGCTTTGAAGCCTATATTATAATTTGTTAATACCTGCTGTTTTAGCTTGGTCGACACTAGCTTCAGGCTTGGCCCAGAAATTCACTGTAGAGTCCGATGGCTTATGTACAACACGTAATAAGAATCTGTTGTTAAGTAATTTAAGTACATGATAAAAGCCCGATAAAGTAAGATCATGGTCTTCAGTATCAGGAAACAAGAAAGTCTCCAAGAGGACAATAATATCATAATGTTTGGCAATATCAGCACGGATACATCTCATTTGGTCAAAAGCAGTCTTTGACGGTGGGCCCAATTTGAAATAGTAATAATGCAAGCAGCAACCCAAAGATTGGCTACGGTATACATACAGTAAATGTTAGCTGAGTTTGTATTTAGGGGCATTCCATCAAGCACGCATACGGGAAAGACCCAAACATATGCCCGGCGAAGATCGATAATGTGTTGCTGGGAAAACAAAGCGCAAAATGCATCATGAGTATAAATTGTAATCATATACAATTAAAGCAAACATGAAAAATTAATTTAAAGTATAAATACATTGACAATTTACTGTACATAGTAACATGTACACCAAATGTACCAGTTGCCTGTTATTCCAATAGGTACATTGGCAAATGAGGCACCAAAGCAAAGGATCGTAAAGTGCATGTAGCAGCGCGACATCGAATAACACACAATAGAATAAATACACAACGCAAAGAATTGCACAATAATAATTAAACCTGATACACACTCTGTGTGCCTGTGCAAACGAAAACGAAGATGTTTTTCCTTATTTTGGCGGGGTCCTTTATATATAACTCTGAGAAATACTCTTCAGAACAAAATTACGTCTTTTGCACCATTTACGTTTTCGACGTTATTATTTGGGTCAAAAACATGTCCCTCCAAGCAAAATGAAATTATAACCGACAGACTGGGAGCAATGACGTAGTTCAAATTATGGTTCAAATTTTGAAACCAGAAATGTATCATCTGTGTATACGGCCTTGAAGGTGTCCTTCATCCCCCTATCTGTCACGTCTTGTATTGTTCCGCTTATTCTCGTGTGGCGCCGCCACTCTATCTGTCCACGTCTTGTGGTGTTCTTCCTTATAGTAAATTGTCTGCTGACCTGTGATAAGTGAAATCTCTTAACTAATCTTCTCATGTTCAAGAGGGATTTATGGAGGGCCTTGCTCTGTTTCCAAATTGTATCCTGACGGAAATAAAAATATGTTCAAACCAAAGCTGACACGATTAAATATAAACATGTGGGAAAAGAATACGAACGTACACGGATCCAAAGATAACATAGGGTAATAACAAGAAATGATGTCAAATAATTGTACAACAGTATCAGCTGAATGATCAAGGACGTGTTGTTCTGTCCTTCACTTAGCCTGCTTTCTTTCATTCTTTTTTTTTTTTCGTTTTTGTTTTACAAATTGAAAAAAAAAATCCAATTTCACACAACCAATTGCTTTGCAATGGCACAAGGTCTTTTCTGGGGAATTCGACACTTTAATTTGTTCCACAGGTGGTACTGCAAGTTTAACTATTTATTTAAAAATAAATTTTCGGTTAATATCACCATTTTTGACTCCAGATCCACACAGAATGTGCTCAAACCTGCTGGAGATATGCCTTGCGGAAGGGTTAGATAGCGCTGTTTATTATACGTGTATGTAGGTAGTGATGCTCTAGTGTGTTGAAGATTTGAGGAATTTTTCAGTCCGGGTACTTGTCCATTTATGCATACATGCCTATTGATTGAAACGGTACACAATATGGATTGCAAATGGTAGTTCATATATTAACCATCTCCTCCACATCTGTCAGCTTCTGTCAAGTTAAAATTGGATAAATTTAAAATTGGTATGCATGAATGTCGAGTAGAACTCTACTGAACATTTTCCAGTGATCACACTCTGTTGATTACTGGACTCTTTATGATTTTTATTTGGTTAACATTTTTTAACGAAATATCTAAAACTATTTGCTAAAGCTGCATGGCTCATTACTTCAAAATTGCCTAAGGACACCTCTGGGTACACTTGTGCGATTTATTATGGGATCAATGTCTAGGTCATTTAGAACAGGCTGTTCACATGTTCCTCTTGGGTACAGAATAAAGTTGAAACTGTTTGACGGTAAACTTCGTTGGGTTACACAAAAAGATAAAAGTGTAGTTATGCATACTTTAAATATCCATGCTTAAACTGTGTCACTGGAAGCATTCCTGCAAAAGACACACTGGTACTTGGAAATTCTAGTCCCAGTTAAAAATGTTCATCCTAATATTTTCCAGGCCATGAAACCATAGAAGGCAAGATATCACCGAAATATCTTTTTACCCAAAATCATGGCAGAAATATACCCATTGGAGGTGACGAAAGGATAGCCATCTGTGTTCAGAGTTTTTGTCATGGCATCACATTCCTCAGACACCCACTTGCAGTCAATGAGGGCGTTCATATTTTCTGACATCTGGAGAATGTGCGAGATGGTGGATTATTTGTGGGATGTACAATACATGATTCTAAAACGATTGGAAAACTAACCAGAGAGAGTATTCCTGGTTTAACTGATAAACCAGGATTTTGGGTAAAAGAATTTGATATGTTTCCATGGATGTACACAAGAGACTGGTTTGTGCCAAATGATGACATAGGCAGTGACAGTAGCGATACTGAGTTTGAATGCAGCGAAAGAGACACTTCAACAAGCGACACTGACCATGAAGGCAGCGATATAGACACAAGTCATACTGATGATGATACGGAGTCTGAAGGAACTGACAATATGCGAGACGCATTCAGAAAATGTGGTTCTATCACACAACGGATGGCAGGATCATGTATGGCCATAACTGTCATGAAGCACAAAACTTTATTACCAGCTTGCATCCAAACAAAAAGGTCTGCGTTCTCCTGGATTTATTTGGAAAGGCAGATAAGGTTGGTATCCTGGGTGAGTATAATTACATGACAGATTTTGCTCGAAGATCAAATCATATAAACAGGACATTTAAATAAACTCTCAGTCTATCCATGTATGTATGTATGTATGTATGTATGTATGTATGTATGTATGTATGCATGTATGTACGTACGTACGTATGTATGCATGTTTGTATGTATGTTTGTAATTATGTGTGTATGCATGTATGTATGTATGTATGTATGTGTGTATGCATGTTTGTATGTATGTATGTTTGTATGTATATATGTATGTATGTATGTATGTTTGTATGCATTTTTGTATGTATGTGTGTATGTATGTATGTATACATGTATGTATGAACCAAAATTTCTCTTGTAGCACACACAGTGTTAGGTTCCTATCAACATCAGGGAACAATATATCCCTTGTAGCACTTGGCAATTCCAGTGCTACAGCATGCCAATCCTTATGTATGTATGTATGTAGGTATGTATGTGTGTGTGTGTGTGTATGTATGTATGTATGTATGTATATATGTATGTATGTATGTATGTATGTATGTATGTATGTATGTATGTATTGTATTTGTGTCTTTTTGGCTAAAAACCACTTCCTAGTAGTCATTACCATATTTCGCAGTCCAATCTCTTTACTCTCCATAAGCGAACCTGTCACTTTCCAAGTTATATGCATTTAGAAGTAGACTTGTGAATATTGCACACATACTTCTGTAGAGTGTTGACATGAGCTGTATTAGAAAAAAATAGGGTCTTCATGGGGTAACTACTCAATACATGTTTTGGAGACTGTACCCTTACATGTCTTTCTGAGTAGCGGCACCTTGGCTGAGGTTAATATTCAGCAAAGACAACCCACATAAAATGAATAAATATGAACGTGGCAAATGATGAATTAGCTAAATAAAATAAGTTTCGTTTGTAAATGCAGGGCTTCATTTTTAATAAAGAATACCTTCTCAAACCAAACATGATTACTAAATTTGTGTAGCACAGGTTCAGATAAGAACAATTTAACTTCTTACCCCTTAACCAGTATGTACTCTTTCTAGCTGGATAGCCTATCTTCGTTTAACCACCTGCCAGTATATAACTGAAGTAGAGACAAACTGGGCATTATATTCAGTCTCAGTGATTCTAATACTAGTATAAACAGTTGCAGCTAGACCACCTATACAAACCGAGGGGAATCCTAACGAGTACTGCAACAATGGACACCCTGCACCACAACTGCAAAACGTTGTGTATAGTAAAAGTGGTACTTTTGTTGTGTTTAGTATCATAAATGAAGAGACAACTCGGTATATGGTGAGTGAAGGTGAAGTCCAAGAATATCCAAAGTTGTTATCACCACTGAGGCAGCTTACCCCAGAGCAATTCTTGTACAGTAAGGCAGAGAGCCTAGCTCTGGCGTGAACCCGTGATACTTCATAGTTTTATAAAAGATAGAGATGACGTAGATTGGAATGTCGGTAATAAAATAATTAAAAGAGTCGAATCTTGGATAACGTTGCCATATAACGTCTCAGAAACATGTTTGAACAACTTATAACAAACAGCAACTAGAAACAGAAACAAGTTTGAAGGTAAGAATTTCCGCATAAGGAGTTGTTTACGAGATGCTTACTTGAAGGGTGGGGTATCACGCCAGTAGCATATTATACATGAAGTACTGTAACTTGAAAATAATGCAACAATATGAAATTAAAAATTACTCAAATTTCCCTGCAGGGCATACTTTGGTACACATGATAGCAGCTACTCATCACTTTGAAAGTCCCCAAACAATAAAGCTCTATTTTGCTGCCAACTTTGAGTCAATGTTTCAACATAATGTGTCATGTTTGTGGCATTTGAGTATATACTGTCAATTTTGAGTAATGTTTTGACATTGAGAAAATGATTACTTTGCCATGTCAGAAAAATTGGGAGCCATTAGCATGTAAAAAAAAAAAAAAAAAAAAAAAAAAAAATCTGTACCAGATTGTAATGCAGCAAACTTGTAACTGTCATCAGCCGGTACTTGCTACCGATAGCCCCTGGCAGTTTAACTTGACAGAAAACATCTAAGCCTAAAATGAAAAGTAAATGTTAAATAATCAGGGGAACATGTGAAAGAGATGTTCACTTCCGGCAGAAAGTATGGAATATTGCACATGGGGGTTTTCAAATGTGCTGATTTCAAATCAAGGTGGAGGCAAGCGATAAAGGCACTCATTCCCCTCCAACTTCATGATGGCTGCCGAACAGTTATTTGTCCATATCTCTGCTCATATATTTCATACAACCCTAAACAAATCACCAAAACCTATGTTTTTGGACTCAAGGATAACATATTTTTACATTTTATACCAATAAATACAAAATCTATGAACCAAAGATACCATATAAGGAACCAATATGGCCGCCAATCATAGAAAATGCCAAAAGTCAAATTCATAGGAATGGGTCAAATTTTTTGCCTTTGTAATGTTTACCTTGCTCATATTTATTTGACATAATTTCATCATATGTATATATATATGTCTAGTATGGCAGTGGAATGTGTTGATGTTTGTACTGCTGTGCCTCTTGTAACAAGAGAGAACTGATCAGAGCAAGCAAGTGCAAATTGAACAGTGATAGTATTGATACTAATGTATTACCTGTAAAATCAAAGTTGAGAGCAAAATTCACACCTACAAAGTATAATAGTTTAAAACCCCGTTTCTTCTGCAAAAAAACAGCAGGAGAATCTTGCCACAAAGTCTCTACTTTCAACATGGACAAAAAAGTGTGTAAAATTGCAACAGATTTGCGAGACACAAGATTATTAACAAAGCTTGCTGCTGGAGATATGACTGCATTCTATCACAAAGGCTGTTCAACAGCCCTTTATACCAAGCATCGGTCACTGAATCACAGTGTAGTGAAAAAACACTCCTCATCTGCTGTTAATGCTGACTCAATGGCCTTTGCGCAATAAGTTTTATATGCAGAAGACATTGCATAATCTGATGCTAAGACAGGTGATGTCCATGTGTTCAAGTTTTCAGAACTTGCAAAACTGTGTAGAAAACGTCTGGAGCAACTTGAACCAAACTCAGTAAAAGCAATCAATTCAACACGCCTCAAAGAGAAATTTTTTCAGGTTTCCTGGTCTTGAAGCTCACAAGTTTAATTATGAGGTATCACTCTCTTTCAACAAAGACCTTAGAAATGTTCTGTTGGATGCCACCAAACAAAGGTCTGATGGCAATGCAGTTACACTGATGCACACAGTCAATATTGGCATGAAGACACAACTGACGTGACAGGACATATACACCTATCTTTTAGCATCTTCCATAATCCCGATTCAGATACAATGGAATGTGATGTGACAGAGTCATACGACACAAGTTTATCTGTCACCAAGCATGTTGTGACACATAATGAATGCGTAAATTTTACCATCCGCCAGTAGTGTGAAGGACCAATCCAGACAGTCTTTAAAGTGATCAGAGAATGTCATGTCATGTATTGACCTGTTCACAGAGAAGATGTGTCCCAAGACTTAAAATCTGCATTGTCGTTTTGAGCCTCACGTTAAGACAGAACAATTTGATTGGATTAAAACTTAAATTGGGTGTTTGAGTGTTTATAGTTTTAAAGCGAATTATTATAATTTGATCTGTCGATTCACACAGGGAACTATTACATTATGCAGTTAAACATTCAATTCATTAATAGTGGCTATTGACAATACCATTGCCATAGCGAAGTCAATTGTTCAAATAATTCCATGAAATTTTTGCCTTATTGTTTCTGAGTACACAGTCTGGTTGTCACTAAAACCTGATGAAATATTTAGACTATTTCAAAATAACCTGTGCAGCCGGCCATGGTTGATATGGTCCCCGCTGCTTTCAACGGTATAGAAACCACACTGTCGCAGTTTTTGGCGTCTCTCCAAGACAGGTTGTGTGCAAATGTGAATCAGGAAACCTTTGTTTGATTTAAAGTAATAACTGGCCCAATGTTTTTTAGCAATAATTTGCTTAAATAAGCTGGGAAATGGGGTCGTTTTCGCAGACGCAAGGTGCGAAAACCTTTTTCCCAAAGGGGTATTAAAGTACAAGGCTCTTCGGACGATCTCTAAACAAAGTGGGTGGGCCTTTAGTTCATATAAGTACCTTGGAAACTATTTATTGACCATCTTATAGAAAAGTACTAATTTGAAAAAATTCTCAGCCATTGTACACTTAGTCAATCAAGAAGAATAATATTGACTCTAGGCCCGGGACTCCGAGAGGACTACCCTACCATGGCTGAGGCACCCGACACTCCGGTCACTACACAAGACTTAGCAAAGACCATTAGACCAGGCCAAGCTAAGGAGTTGCCACCTACTAAGAATCCAGAGAAAAAGCCAATCAAAGTTCTGGTGGTACCAGGGCCCAGTAAACAAACTCCCATCACGCGGTATACGACATCTGCCCGCAGACCTGATCCCACACCGGCGACCACTGAGGATCAAGATTCTGATGAGGAGCCAGAACTTGACATTAGTTATGCAAACCCTGATCTCCCCCCGATTCGAGACTCACTTCAAAGTCTTGCCACAGCACTCACCTTACAAAAATTCCGGAGAAGAAAACAGGAAGAAGCTAAAGTATTGTTTTATGGAACGAGATGAGTCACTATGGAACCCCATTGCACACCCATGTAGGACTTGAAAGCCAACGACAATTACAAGAACGTTTACGAACACTGTTGATAGTGTCCGAACATGGTTGGCCAGTTGCACTTCAGGATCCCGACATTCTCAAGCAAGACAGCCAGCCCTTTTGCTTCCCCTGACACGGTCCGGTGGCTTCGCGGTGGGGCCGCCCAAAGGGGAAGCAGCAGAAGAAAGACTAAAGCAACAAATTTGGACACGGCCACAGAGCGTAGCGAGTTGAGGGATATTCTGCAAGATTTAAGCATTGAATATGAGAGCACCTTGTCTACTATATTGTCCCTATGGACGGAAGGGGCACCTACCCCTCCTACCCCCGGTACACCTTCGCTGCACAACACCTCTGAAAAACAGGCCTCTGAGGATTCGTTCGACAGCTTACCTTCATGGTTTGGAACCCTCTCCATACATTCGAGTCCACTCGGGTCCACTTGTTGCATAACAGACCTTTTTAGCATCCCTTCCGACTCTGACCAGCCAGATATTTTACAACAAGCAATGGACATAGCAGATATCATGTCGCAGGACCTGACCAAACGGCCCGAGGAATTTGCAGTTTTAGATGTCCGGGAAGTGTTACCTGTATCTCACGATATGAACCCTCAGGATATTGTACAACCACCACCTAGGGTTTATGACCTCCTGGACTTTGCCTTAAGGATCACAGGAATACTTATCCCTCACGAGCAATGGATCGTACCAGTGGCTACTCCACCTCCACCACCCTTACCCATCTCTCCACCGGGGTCTGTTATCTTTCAATTGACAGACTCCCGACCTTCTGTGCACAACAGCGCTGACAATCAACCAGATAAACAGTCAGAACCAGATACTTTGGACACAGAAACTGACTTTGTACCAGATCAGCTAGAAGACAACGCGCTGATAGAGTTCCTCAACAAAACCAAAAAGACCAGGCTAATGGGACAAGATTTGGATGGAATTCGTTTCCAGTTTCCAAAAAGGGATATCCCTTGATACGACCCAAGACAAAAACTTCTAGCATGGTAAATAGCCTTGCCTCTCAGGGTTTAAAATTCGTTATAGCGCCTGGTTTCCGTCCAGTGCATAGAGTTACTTCACCGTCCCCCCTATTGGACAATATTATTGAACATTTTGTGGAATAACAGGTACTCGAAACGACTACTACATCAGCATCGACCTTTGAATTATATGCCATTCCCAAAGACTTAACAGGTGGGCCCGTTCGACCTATTTTTTATTTATCATATTTAACACCTTTTCTTAACCCACCAACATTCAACTTGCCTACCTTTGGTAAAGTATTACAAACGATTCAGAAGGATACTTACTTTATCAAGCTGGACATCCAAGATGCCTTTTTACATCTTCCCCTGCATCCAAGTTTATGCAAATTTATGGCTATCAAATACAGAGGAAAATATTACCAGGTTACAAGGATTCCCTTTGGTTTAGCCCAAGGACCATGGGCATGCCAAAGAGTGTCTGGACAAATACTTAAAGAACTCAATATGCAATTTTTCCTCTATATGGATGACATTTTACTTTACGGCACAAAAGATTGCCTCACGGCTGATATCCATACATTACAAGCAGCTTTTCAGGATTGCAACATACCGTTGAACCTTCTGAAGAGCATTCTTGAGCCTACCCAGGACATCATCTATCTGGGCTTACAGCTACAGTCTCAGAAAGGTGTGTTAACGCTTCAAACCAAAAGACATCAAGAACTTTACAAAGTCTTGGATTTATGTCTCAGTAACACTTAAACGGTCAAGGACCAGCAAAGGGCACGTGGCATCATTTTGTTTTATGCCCCAGCCCTGGGCTGGCCTATTTTTCCGGTGACCCACTTCACGGTCAGGCATATGGCTCAATATTATAAAATGCTTTGTATTGCAGATATTACAAGGAATTTTATCCCTCAACCTGAAGAACAGGTTTATGTGGATGCAACCCCTAAGACATTAGGAATAACGTGCCAACATGGACAGCAACACATACAATTGCCTATCGTGCAACCTATCATAACCAGAGAGGCCTTAGCAGCAGTTGCGGCTATTACGGTACATGCAGGACCTATAAATTTACGCACGGATAATACTACAGTACTTTATAGTCTCAAAAAATCTAATTCCAGGAATAGAGACATGCAGTACTTAATTCATCACTTATGGATGTGCAAAAAAATGGACACTTTCAGAACTACTTACATACCTTCTGCTCAGAATCAAGCAGATGCAATATCAAGAGGTGTTTAAAAAGATATTCATAATGAACATTGCCTAGTATTTTAATGGAAACATTAAGATAGTCTTCTTTTATGATAGTACTATACATTACAATTGTTCCTGCCTAAGCCGGAAGTTTATCTACAAATAGGCAGCTGTAATTGGCTCCAGAATTGTATATATAGACCTAAATTTTCAATTTTCCTCAATTTGAAAAATTCTCAGCCATTGTACACTTAGTCAATAAAGTACCGGGGTGTGTGCCTCAATGCATCAGTACAACTTCAGGCAGCTTCATACTGCACGGCCTCAAAAGATGATGACAAGACATCCGTACAATTATCAAAGAGTACACAACCATATTCAAGGTTAGGCCATGTCATTATTGTGTGCAGAGGTATAAGAGATTTGTGGGATGGTTTTTATTTCAGTGTGCGCAGCAGGGCTAATCGTTGGCTGGATTTATTAATGATACGAGTAATATAGGATTGCCCGGGGCAAATTATGGGTAAATATAATTCCTAGGTATGTTTGTTCACTTGCTTCAGGTATTGCTGGGTTTCCATAAAGAGAGGTGGGTAAGCCAGTTTGTCATTTTGGGCGGAAAAAATAACAGACAAAGATTTGGTTGTTTTGATGGTAACTAGCCAAAGTTTGCCCCAGGCATGGATCCTGTCGAGGTCGGTATTGAAACTTTCAGCTGAAGTATTAAGATGATGGACAATTTCAATAATGCTGGTGTCGTCGGCAAAAAGTTTTGATATCACAAGCTATGCCGTCCGTGATGTCATTTATAAAAACAGGAAAAAGCAGAGGGCCAAGTATGGAGCCTTGTGGTACACCAGCTTCAACAGGTAGCCGAAAGGAAGTTTGACCACAGATGCTGGTCTGGTGTAAGTGATCTGACGGGTAACTGCAGATGAAGTCTGAGATGGGATCTGTGAAGTTGTTTTAGCTTGAACAAGAGACCCGCATGTCATGCCCTGCCAAGTGCTTTTGATATGTATATGTTTTGATATAAGAAAACTATCCCGGTTTTTGCTGAGTTCGAGTCTGTTGCAAATGCCATGGAGGATAGAGACGGGCTGATTTAGAGTGGAGTCGTTAGCTTTAAAGTAAGAATTTTAAGTGGTTAGAAGCTTATTTGGTTCTTATGAAAGACGTTATGTAGAGGGCGTTTTTTAAACATTACAAAGCAAGGATGTATTCCGATATTTTCCTTAGATCTTTTTTTATTCTTCTTAAAAACTGGACAAACGTTGGATCTTTTCTGGGGAAGTGGAAAGGTGGAAAGCTGTTAGGAGTAGTTAAAGAGTTTAGTGAGAGGGCTCCAGATTCCAGAAACAGTATATTTTAAGAGGATGTTTCCTATATTGTCAGGCTCACAGGCAGAACGAGTTTTAAGAGATGGTAAGACTGAAAGACTGCTCAACCATGTCCTATGGAGCATCTTGCAGGGCTCTGTTCAGGGTGTCAAAGTCGGCCTACATGTAGTCCCAGGTTGTTTGTCTGAAAGGTCGGTCTCTGTGGTTCAGAGGGGAGAAAGAGCAAAAGATAACAGGGTGATCAGATTTAGAAATGGGTGGTAATATACCCGAATTTACGATAAAATCAGGAAAATCCATAATCATTAGGTCTGGTAAGCTTTCAAAGTACTTGGAAACGCGGGTACGTCCGGATATAAGTTGACACAAGTTGTTTTGCGTGACGATGTCAAACAGGCGCTGACTGACTTCACTCTCCTTGTGGATGGGGTCCCGGGATTGGCACCAATCATTGAATCCCCAGTAAGTATAAGGATATGTGGATTGAGTTTTAATGCAGTGGATAGAGAATTAGAGAGAGTATCAATAGATAAGTCTCCTTTAGCTCAAGACTGATCGGGAGGGGGATAATATACACCTGTGAGTACCATACCATTTGAAGATACGATTTCAATCCAGATGCATTCACGGCTGGGCGATTCGAGACCAGTAAGTCTGGAAAAGTAGATGTTTGTTTACATGAAGGGTATGGAAGATTTCTTGAAGTGTGGAAATCATGCATTCTTTGAAACATTAAAATTTCAAAACATTTCAGCCGATAAAAACAAACAAGAGACAGGACGATAGTTCTTAGGCAAGAAATCTTCGTATTTTTTATGGAGACAAACCACATTAGCTTTTGTCCAAATAGCAGACAAGATAGTCTTTTTGAGAGACAAATTAAACAATTTTGCGAAAACACCAGCTAAGTATGGAGCTAATAAACGTAATGCTTTATTCGGAAGGTTATCCAGCCCACCTGTTTTGGAAATTTTAAGATTGGGTAGAACTTTTTGATGTTTCATTTTCTTTAATACTACTATGATCAAGTTTTGTCTTCCAGAACACACACACACACACACACGCACACACACACATATACATACATATATATATATATATATATATATATATATATATATATATATATATATATATATATATACATATATATATATATATATGTGTGTGTGTGTGTGTGTGTGTGTGTATGTGTGACTAGGTCTGTGTGTACATATCAATAAAACCCCCAAATTAACAGCTGAAAACACATAGAATTAATACACATGTTATTTGGTGTTACACATCCAGTATGTAACTCTATGTATTGTTATTGTCAAACAGTATTTTGTTCAGATTCTTCAGAAAATACGAATGCATGAAATTCCAAGCTTTAGTTAAATATTATGGATGGATATTTTCCACAGCTTGACAATCTCCCTTATAGTCCACTATGAATACACCAAGTGTACTAAAATCCATATACTGCAAACTGCAACAAACAATGTTTGATTCTTCTGATATAAACTGGTCTTCGTAGAAGGTGAGTGCTAATGTGCCATGTTATACAGGATATATATATGTATGCTCCAGATCAACACGTTTTCTTGGTGCCAGATGTTAATTTGTGAAGGAAGACACAGTTCCAGGCAACAATGGTTTCAACAGCAGTTCCGCTGCATGGAGAAGAAATTCACATAGAAACTGGTTCCACTTGGCTGATGACATGCATACGTTTTTTTCACTGTCAAATTTTTGCTGTTCAGAATCTCCGATTGTCTGAGAGCACTGCTGGAGGAAAAAAAGTCCAGCAACATGCCAAGTTTTGCTGCCTCAAATAAGTGTTTGGTTTAACTGTGCCCTTCTCCAAATAATGATTCTTTGTGAAGAATTTCTGACACTTTCACTTGTAAAATAGAGACACGCCTCATTTCACATGTTATATGTTTTCACGTTTCATGGGGTATAGCTCAGACACTAGTACCCAGTAAGCTAATCCGCAATTTTAAACTGTTCATTCATAATTGCACACTTAGGGAATGCCAGTAGAAAATAATGCCGACATTTTAAAGTTTATTAATTTGAATCATGAAACAATGAACAAAGACTGCAAACAGAAACAACCATGACAATAACCCTAACAATGTAAATGAATATTGTATTTGTGTCTTTTTGTCCGGAACCACTGCCTGGTACTCATTACCCTATTCCGCAGTCCAAACCTTTACTCTCCATTAGCTTACCTGTGACTGTCTAGTCTATATACATATGGAAGTAGTATTGTCCGTATTGCACACATTTTTTGTAGAATTTTGACATAGGCTGTACCAGACCAAATAAATTAAAGGGTATTCAACTACTCAGATCATGTTTGGGAGCCTATACCCGTACATGTCTCTCTCAGTACCGGCTCCTTGTCTAAGCTCAATATTTGGCATAGACAACCCACAAAAAAAAAAAAAAAAAAAAAACGTGGCAAATGATTAAATAGGTGAACAAGTGAAGTTTTGCTTATAAATGCAGAGTTTCATTACGAAAGAAGAAAACCTGTGAAACAAAACATAATTACTAAATTTGTATGCTACAGGTTCAGATAAGCCCAATTTGATATGGCGAATAAAATGTCCTTTAAGGTACTAGACACACATTCAGAGAACAGGAGAGTTGTTTATTGAAGATAGAATGTATCTGTTATACACAATACAAAGAGTTTTTACAATATAGTATATCATTTATCAAACTTGAGCGTCAGTGTTTTATTCGATTTAATGTGTTTTTGCGGGGCACCAAAAGAACGCGGGGAAAATTCCATGATACATCCAAAGTATATACAAATAATAAGGCATCCTTATTATCAATCAAATAATCTTCGTACATTAAAATAAGTATAGTATTTATAAGTAATAGTTTATATCCTCGGCACCAAAGCTAGAGATAAACCACTCATTGGGACAAAACTCTAGAAAGCGTGATGACATGTACATTATACATGTTTTGTATACAATGCAGAACATATAGCTTCCAGCGTCATTCTTAAGAAAAATCAGGTTTTACCACAGTATGAATGTACAGCCACACCATATGATCAAAGTGTTACCGGACTCAGCAAACTTTATTATTAAGAATTGCAACATCATGAAAATATCGTATTTTTAGAATTGCGGATTATCTTGGAATCACAATTAAGGTCTTTTACCTATTGAAAAAAATGACATTATGTTTTCAGCTTTGTGTCACTGTGGTTTGAAACATGATACACAGGACGGAAAAACACCCATTAAAGTGCGTATGAGACGGACACTGTGGTTTGATGACTGCAGGAAAAAATTCATAATATCATATATAACAGAGACAATCTAGTCTAATGCTTGATACACTTCCCAAGATAGTCCCCAATTCTAAAAATACGATATTATCTTGGGCAGGACATTGGTGAATTATTTGCCAAAACATGAAAAATACATTTGGTTGAGGCTTGGCGTTATAGGAGACAGTCACTTCATGACTATTCGGAATTGCAGATTATATGATTGTTCTACATGTACCTGTTGTAAATAGACCTCTTCCAATGTACATACTGTATATAATTTTGTAGGGAAGTTCGGTAACACCACAAAATAACACGTGATGGGATTCCCTTGACGACTTAAACTTACAGATGGAGTCAAACCAGCAGAGCCAGAGTACGCTGCGACGTTCTTGTTATGTCTGCACGGCTTTGCCCGCCCCCCCGCCCCCGTCACTCTGCGGGGGGGTCCCCCATGTACAAACCCACATCTTCAGGAGTATGTAATAGTGGGGAATTGAATATTTCTAACTGACTTGTACATTCATGTACAACGCGTTGACCATATGGTGTTGCTGTTTTAATATTGGCCGCCTGTCAGTTACAAGTCTGAAAGATATACGGTTAATATACGAGAACATATTGACTCTGAACTGATGAAAAGAAATAATGAGCAAAATTTGTGTATCAGAAAGTGTCCAAGGTTTTTACCACAGGCACCCTGTGGGGATGCGCCTTGGGTCCAATGTACCACTGTATCACAGTATCCAATGCAGGTATTAAGAGGGAATCATCAAATTCTACATAAGTGGCTTAGGTAGGTGAGGCACGCAGTCCATTGGTATCTTATTATAACATAGCTAGTGAGCTTATAGTCATGAATATAGAAGGATAGCATATATTCCTTTACTTTTGCCAAAACACCAAACTATACTGCATTTTAATTATACGCTGCGACACATGCAAACTTACACATACAACCACATATAATCAAACAAAATTCAAAAAATGAAACAAGGTGAAAGATTTTCCATTGAAAAGATTATGGCATGCTTGCTAATGGATAATTATCAAATTTGATATTAGAATTCTTTTACATGTAAATATGTATTTGTGGTTTAGGTATATGTGTGCCATTGTGTCAATGTCAAAATACAAAGTTTTTTCATTTACTTTGTAATATATACATATACACCAGAAAACAGGTCAACAGATCCCTACTTATACATCTCTTCCGCGGGACAAAGCATACCAGTGTTGGTTTGTGGTAGCTGGATTATCCCAACCATACACTTATTGCGCAAATAACTGCTACATTGAAATTGCACAATTGCAATACAAAAAAATAAATATACTGGAAAGAGTCTTTTACGTTTACCTGAAGACCATTTGCTTATTTACAATGCAATGAAAGGATGGGTTAACAGGTATTATTTTTTAACGAGATGTTATTATTCGATATGCCTATGTATTCAGTGTTTCTCATGCAGCAACTTAATAATAAAAACCCCTCGCCCAACTAAGCTGTGTACATAATGCAAACATTTATAGTCTGGTGAACACTAAGAGTGACCGCACATGTGCAGGGAGACATACAAGACATTAATTATGTATGTATATACATATATACTAAATCTCGTACACAATGAGTTTTTTAGGGGGCATGATCAGAGAAACCCGATGAAAACCTTGACGAACGTTCATAGGCAGATATGACAGACATGATAATTGGAGAGAGAACTTTTTACCTTGGACTACTTTGTTCCTGCTGGGCCGTGATTGCAAATGGTAAGTCATTTTGTCACTTATTTGCTTAAATCCATATTCCAGTTGAATTGATCTTTGAAGCAATGTCCAATAGTTGACAGAGTCTTTCCTTTACAGTCAAATATTTCTACAACGGTCTTTCTAACCATTTTACATATATATATATATATATATATATATATATATATATATATATATATATATATATATATATACACACATATATATATGTATGTATATATATGTATATATGTATAGGTACATATATATGTATATATGTGTATACACATATATGCATATATATGTATAGATATACATATATATACATATGTATATATATAAGTATATATTTTTGTAAAATGGTTAGAAAGACTGTTGTAGAAGTATTTGACTCGAAAGGAAATGTATACATATATATATATATATATATATATATATATATATATATATATATATATATATATATATATATATATATATATATATACATTCCAATACAGACTTGCTGATATGATGCTCTTGTATGTATGTAGGTACAAAAGTAAAAATTTTTTTTATAGTGATATATATTTACTTGGGATCTCATCGTTTAAAGTACGGATTATACAATGAATCTGTTAAACGGAAAATTAAAGTATTTTTTTATATGCGTACGGTCTGCCATATAGGGTGAAACATTTCTTGTCCACAAGCCTGGTGCACTTGAAGTTCAAACTTTCAACTTTTTTTGTTATGTGACATCGTTCTGGTCACATGTCTTGATCTGGGTTCATTCACTGTCATGTAGTTACGGCTACATATGAGACCCTGCATATGCTTCAGTGTGGGCGTGAGGCAAAAAAGGATCTGAGAGTTGATAGTGGTTTCAAAGCTTGCTTCACCTGACGCCTTGCCCAGTTTAACATGCGGATGTTACACAGTTAAAAGTTTTTAGTGCCACATTAACCATGTACATATTTGCACTACACATATGTATGGCAACAAGTTTTGTTTGTGTGGTTCGTTGTTCCTTGCGGAAGACTAGATTTCCCTTTGGTATCCATTTGTTTCTGTATGTAAAGGAGAGGTGCCTGGGATGTACCCATAACATGGTGAATTGAAGGACACTGTAGGAGCAATATTATTTCCTTAAGGAAATAAATCACCATATACAGCAACTGAGTGGCAACTATTTAATCCATGCACATTAGACTGCATAAACAATTCTGCGATTTTTATAAGAAATGCCTCTGTTTCACAATGACAGAGGAAGCTATGCTTCCTTCACAAATGTTTGTTACCAATTACTTAAAAACCTGCTGACACTTTTGAGCATGTATCCGCTATCGGGGCAAGCGTCTCCACTTAGCTCCATCTTTGGCGCAGCAGGGGCACTTGGCGCGTCCCCCTAGTGCTGCTATTTTATTCATAGCCTGGGGCAACTTCAGTGTTGGATACAATACGCCTATTCTTGGACCCACAATTGGTAACCTAAACAGATTATATTTACATTTTCTGGTAATGTTCACACTGGAAAAGTCCCATTATATATTGTACATTACATTCGACAAATTAACCTTACCTTATCACTAATCACACATATATTTTGGATACTACTTGTTCAAAATATCCAATCCGGAGTAACCCACAGATTTGGCTGCCATTTTGAAAATTGTGGATTATGCACCCAATGTTTGTAAATGTAAATGAGGACTGTAATGGGACGGGTGGGGGTATTATCACATGAAACGAAAAGTATGTATTTTGGAAATGTTTCAGAGCGTCACTCAGGATGTTATATATGCCGTGGCAGCAATTCACTCTTACATCCAAATTAAATGTGTGACTTTCCCACAATACATTGCGCCAGGTTCAAAATGGCGCAAACGCATGATTAGTCAAAATATCATGTCGCATTTGGATTTGTTACGATGGTAACTGCTTCAGACACAAGCGAGCAGGCAGATTAAAGTTGAGACGGTACGTTATGTTTTAAAAAATAACGACCATTTGCCCTGATAACTCAGAGAACAAACACCTGGAACCTAGCAAAATATTACGATAACGATCACCAACAATCGTGGCTATGCAGGTATGCTGTTTCTCCGGCCCAAGTTAACTGTCCAAACAAGTTGAAATAAAATGCTCTGTTTCAGTTGACTTTATTGAAAAATACCGGCACACGACAGCCACATTCTGGATAAAATCTTTTAGCCAGGGTCCATCAATTTTTATTAGGGAAGGGTGACTTGATACTTTTTTACGCTTTATAAAAGTTGTTAAGGACTGGGCCTTTCAATGGGTTTGATCGGGCTACCGGAACTACACATATAATTTTGTTAGGCCTTGGGTAACTTTGACATTTGTTGAGACATGTTCAAAATGGACGTTCTTTCCTGTTTGATACATAACCTCCTTTGATGTCAGTTTAGTTTGCTACCTGGGCAAAGCTGGGGGCACTTGTTCCCGAAAAAAAAACAAAAACAAAACAAAAACCAAAAACCAAAAACCAAAAACCAAAAAATTAAAAAAAAAAACAAACAGAAAAAAAAAACAAAAACAAAACAACAACCAAAAAAAAAAAAAAAAAAACAAAAAAACAAAAAAACAAAAAACCCCCAATTTTTTCATTTTTACGATCGGATATCTTCCATGTTGAGCAATTGAAAGAAATAATATGTTTTTAAGACTTTAATCGTCGGTTCAGTCTGTATCTTATAAAGTCAAAACTTAAAAACTCGAGCAAAAGCGCTGACAAGCTAACCTCCGCTCTGCAATCATCAGTCACCATTGTCAATGAATTTGTATTCAAAACTGCCAAGTAGCTTACACATTAGGAACAGGTCTCATGATACACAGAGCAAAATCTAGGAAAAATGGTGGTTTGACCACCTCATTAGAGCGCAGAATAATCTAGGTGGGCCAAAGGCAAGTGGCATAAAAATTCCACCGAAGAGAAAATATATAAACAGACACAGCCTCGAGAATGAGAAAAAAAATGATCCGATAACACAACAGCTAAACGTCCTTATTGTAGATAGCAGCAGAATACCCTTGGAAACGCAAATCACGTTTTGAAAACCAGGCAAATAAGGTGCATGAGCAGGACGCAACAAAGTCATTACCCTATGACGTAACTTGCGCACATGGCTCTTTGACTCGAGATCAAGTTGTAGTTTCTTGATGGTAAAATGCTAAGAGTGCACTGTTAAATCCCACTATGACAAGGAAGGGGGAGGGGAACCATCAAATAACCATATATGTCCTTCAACAGATTTTGCTGCAGATACACTTGGATGTCCCATTCAGAAAAGGCAAAATAACACGTCAAGCAGTTAACAAAGCTGAGCAGGGCAAAGTACCAAAAAACAATGGCATTCTTGGGGATCCTATTATTATTATTATTATTATTATTATTATTATTATTATTATTATTATTAGTAGTAGTAGTAGTAGTAGTAGTAGTAGTAGCAGCAGCAGCAGCAGCAGCTGCAGCAGTAGTAGTAGTAGTAGTAGTAGTAGTAGTAGCAGTCGTATTTATCCGCGGACAGAGACACCGAACATGAAGGTAAGTACATATAAATAATACATCAGAACATTATATAGACGAAATCTCTCAGACATACAAAGTAAATCAGCTACATCTAGACGGCTACATGGCTGCATATTGATGATACAATGAATACATATAATAAGCCTGTGGCCTTCAAGAGACACAGTTCCCCAAGAATCCAAGTTTAGAGTGGTCTCTCCAAGTTGGCTGATTCAGCCCGACAGCGCAGTAACATTGTGGCCTCGAGCTGACTGCCCACCTCATGAACGAACCACATGTCACCACCAAGACGTGAAGAGTGCAACACATTGAAATGACTAAAAAGCTTTGCTAAGCAGTGACACAAGCAAATGTTCCTTCCCATATGCTTTATACAATTTTTATGAAACAGAAAAAATCTAAGGGATCCAACAATACTGACTTGACAACTTTGCACGGGACTGTCTTTAGGCAAACTATCAAAAGTTAAAAGCACAGGGGAGACACTGCCATTAACAATATGATCTATTAGAGTACCAGAAATTTTCAGAACCGTTGAAAGATTCTCTGATAAAAGATACAGATTCAGGTCAGAAAAGCATGAGTTGACCTTAAAAATTCTATGATAAAGAGAGACGGCTCTATCGTTAATTAAAGACTCACCTGACTTTGCATTAAGGGCTTTCAATAGTCGAGTATGATGGTGCCGTTTTCCAATGCCCAGGCACTGTTTTAATTTGCAATTTTGTGAAGATTCCATTTTGTTAATACAGGGATGACAAAGATTAATACATTCCATACTATACACAAGCGCCGGGGCACATATTGTATTCTAGAGAAGACATTTTTAGGGAGTATCGAGGCCTAGATGAACCATACCGACCTTTCCCGGATCATAATGTGACTGTCCACAACTATTTACACGGTGATAAAGATGAGAGTCACTGGAACCCTTAACGGTAAAAATGGTACCTTGATTCTTAAGCCAATCCACATTTTCTAATTCATGAAGTCCTAGTCGCCATCTTGAATTAACAGTAAAACAATGTCGTCCAGGGATAAAACATTTCGTTTAAGAGGGATTAAAAGAAAATCGTCATTGGTCAGCATAGAGGTAACAGACCTCTGTAAGCTTTTGGAGACCATTTGCACTGAGGCTATGTAAAATGATATCGTCTGCATACGCACAAGAGTGAAACTTATGGGAGCCCACATAGACACTAGCGTCAGATTTGCCTAATTCAATTACAAATCATTGACAAATATATCGAAAAGATAAGGGCAGAGTAGATTAAATTGACATCACTATAAATGGATTTATTGCACAAATTTATGAATTACTGTTTTCAAAACAGAAGCAGCTGAAGCGTCCCATAGTTACCAGAATTAAATCAAAATAGCTATTTGATTGGTATTTGGAAGCGACCAAGCCGAGAGTCCAAGAGATCAAGGAAATGAGATTGGATTTTTCAATATGGGGAATTCGTTGAATTTGAAGTGTCCTTTCAACTGTACTGGGTCCTTAGATATGGAGTGTTGGGGTTGCTGACCATCTATGCAGTTCTCGTATTGTTCAGAACTTTCAATCCCATGACACATCAACTTAAACATCGGGAAACCTTCTTTGTATGGGAACATCACAAAGGCAGTTATTATTAAATGCAGTTAATTCACGTCACATATGTCCCCGCATAAATAAATCAAATATCACATTCCTAATAATTTATTCATAAAAATTACAAATATGTCGTTAAGTATAAACTAGCATAATGTCTGTATTATCTTTATCGAATTCGAGGGACAAAACCCCGTTCATAAAAGTACATGAAACTGAATTGAACAAAAATATGCAACGCGATTATGAATGTTACTGCATGAGCAAATTAGGGCTCTGTCGACGTCGGTTACACGGAACTCACGGGTATTTTATATACACACACATGTGTATATATATATATATATATATATATATATATATATATATATATATATATATATATATATATAATACATAATATATATTTAGATCTTAATAAATAGATGATAGCCTTTCACGTTTAATGCGTCACGACAGGTGGTAATTTTTAAGTTCCAAATTCAAGTGTTCCCATTTTGTTTTTAGAATATTTTTGATGTTACATCATGGCTGATAGAAGCCCATAAGACCAAGGCTGCCAGTCACAGGTTTAAGATTATTTTACGAGGGACTGAAAACAAATCAATTGTAATATATGTACAAAACAGTTCATATATTGTGGTTTATCTATTGTTAAAATGCTATATCATATTAAAGGTGTAGACGGGACCTTTTTTGGACAGAAAGAACTTGTCAACGTGGTTGATTTTGATTGACGTATGCGTGGATTTGGTATATATATATATATGTATGTATTATTTAATGTGTTAAGCTAAGAGATTATGCAATCCAATGTGGCGGGTAATACCCGTGGTTACCTGGGTATTTTAACACCTATCTAGTGAGTACACGGGTATTAAAAATCACAACCTGACATAGCCTTAGTACAGTGTTACACACTGATAAGTTTGAAATTGTTCATCATTAAACACATTTTGTTTTGACTTCAAATTACTCTCTCATCACCAACTCTCTCATAATAAAACATGATAATGATAGTGCACAGGAATGATCGACGTGGCTCACATACATGATCATATTATGTTCTTGTTTAACTTTAACCCTGACTTTAACCCGACAAAGGTCAGCCGCAGAGTGCATTATTTATGCAGACATGAACTTGGCATAATGAAAAATGAGAATACTTCTTACCTTTTTACTCCTATCTCATGAACATTACAGCATTTTTAGAAAATATCTGCCTACTGACAGTCTAATTAAGCCTCATTTCAGAGCTTCACGAGAAAATAATTGTAAGTTACTCCTGTAACAAAACATATGATTAAGTAAGAATTTCAAAAACGGTGCGATATATGTAAACGTGGAAAAAATCATAATGTCCACCCAACAAAGAACTCCAAGTTTGTTCTTTTGCAGCACACAACAGTATTGCCTGATCTGCAGCGTACGTAATAACAACAGTTGCGAATCAAAAAAAGGGTAGTATGTGTATAAATAATGACCTGCCAGACTTAATTATAATCCATTGATATCATGTAAAAGGACTTGAGCGCATAATTGCACCAAGACGTTTGTAAAATAATTTAAACCACGTTACCAAGACCACGTCAATCCTCACTGTTTTTTCCTGAACGTCAATCTAAATAGCACAGGCGAGATTCATGGCAATGTCACTTGATGACCACTTAGCGCGATTACATAAGACGCATTTACACCTAAACACTAATAAAAGACAATTAAACAACTATAAAACAGCTAAACTGTTCCACCGAAACCTTGTCAATGTTCGTTACTGGTTCGGCAATCGGACTTTACAAGCTAACGTGCCAATATATCTGTAGTTCTATCTCTGATGCCTGCTTTCATATGTCCAGATCAAGTCAGGATTACGGTGACTCTGGAGTCTCGCCCATGTCAAAAATGTTGGTTTGCACCTGTCTGGGTTTAACGACATTTTCCTTGATAACACAACAAATTTAACACCCATACATGCAATACATATATTAAAAGATTTATCAGTATCTACTTCATTCATCTGTAAGAATAAACAGTATTTACCATTGCGATAAATGTTATCAATGTACACCTTTGTGCCCACACACCTTCGGCAGTGGGATGAGCAATTTCTTGGTAAAGTACGCGAAGGCATTTGTGGATTCGAAATTTTCCTTCATGTTTACTGGTCAAGGCGGGACGAAATCATCCTTTCATTTTCTCAATCGTTTTACAATAATAAATTCCATGTAACAAAATAAATAGGCAAAGAATAATATATAAGAAAAAAATGTGCCTGATTGTATGCCATGACTGCAATTCTTGAACAATGCCAATATATTATGAAACAGTCGTATTTAAAAGTGACTTGAATTGAGGGATGACTGATTGATGGATGAAGGCTATTGCTGTCTATTGCCTTTAGGGTGGCACCTCCACCAGTTTTCTTTGGAGAAGTTATCTTTTCATCAATTTCATCTTTCAGATCTTCCCATTTATTTCTAGTTGATTGCTGTCCCTCATCTCTACATTGGCTTTGAAGTTGTTGCTATTTTTTAGGCTTCTCCCCTCTTCTGGAACCTACAGCTATCATTTTTTGTCACTTTCGAAAATATTTTTCTGCCTCTATTTATTTTAGAATTCGTTTCTCCAAATAAAAAAATGAGAATTTTTGGGGGGCTCTGTTTTACATTGTTTGTCTGCTCTGATGCCGCGACCCTCTATATGCCATCACCCACAACCATGTAGGGGCAGGAAAAAGAAGTGGATGGATTTGAATAAAGCTACATCACAATACCATTTATGCAAAACAGCATACACACTCAGGACACAGCACTTCAACCTGGAGTCACCAGACCCTGAATTGATCTTGACAAGTGGAAACCAATTTGACCCTTGGAAATGGCTTCATAACCCAGAGTCACGCAGCCCCAGATTATCAATTAAACTCTGGGTTGCATGACTCGGATGTATGCAACTGAGCATGACACATTTTTGCCTCGCTTCACATAGAATCTTCCAGTAAAAAGTGTAAAATTTTGAACTCTCTCTCTCTCACCTTTAATAAAGACAATTAATAATATATTCTCAGGGTTTCAAAGTCAAAGTCAAAGTAAGCTTTATTTCTTGTCGGTCGTATTTTTACAATAAACATTAGCTCTGAAGAGCTATTTTCCGACATGAGTATAAGTTGTAAAATACATAGGTGACTAAAAACAACAGTGTTTATATACATACAATAAATATTGAATGAGGTTTATTTTTTAAAATTTTCCTGGCCAACTACAGAAAAATCCCATCCCCAAGGTATTTACAAAAATAGACATCCCCACATCCTTCAAAATTTAGACCACATGTTCACAGTCTTCACTGCTCACGCAAAAATACAACTGTCAATATAGTCATCCTTACATTTTATAATTCGGAACCATACTTGTCCCTTCCTCTTTACTTCATTTTAATCGCCACATTGTACTTCAACAGAGACTATTATGCCTCTGTTGTGGTTTCAATACGACTACCATAATCAACATTTCAGGGCACAACTCCCATGCATTCATTTCCACAAAAGGTAAACACTATGTAGAATTTATCAAACTTTAAAAGAACTAGTACTTTACTCTTGAAAAAAAGTGTCCTAATTGTCCAGACAATAATCCTTAAAATTGCCTGCGAATCGACAGACATAAATACAATATCCCATATATATATATATATATATATATATATATACCTGCAGAGTCACTGCAGAGCCACTGATTTGGCCGTTTCATAGCTAATGGTGACCTGATGAGGTCCTGACAGGTCTCAGTGAATTGGGATGTGTGACTAACTGGAAAACTCTGGAATACTGGTGAGAGCTGTCAGCATTGGTATATAAACAGCTCCCTTCCTGACTGAGAAAGGAGTATTGTGAGATTTAACCGCACCTGTGTGACTTCAAGCTAGTAGGACTGTGAGTCATTGTTATTGCCGAGCAGATACCCATTAATACATTGTACATGTAGAGTGTGGATAGTGCCTTGAGTGGACTGGTATATTTGGTGTTTAATTGTACGACATAGGGACCAACTTGTACCTCTGTGGGATTTAGACCAGACCATGTGGCACCTACCATAGGACTTAGAATGGTGGGACAGTACCTGTGAACAATCTCTCACCATGGATTAGGACTTACCTGCAGTCTGTTCACTATTGCAGTATCAGCATAACTGAGTGTATAATTTCATTTACCTACTTTGTCCTGATTTTTGATTGTTGATTTATTGTTATTGTTAAAGTTATATTATTGTTGTCATTCTTTGATGCATTCAGATACGATGTAGCATATTCTGAAGGTTCGCATTGAACAGGACTCTCACTGAATCTGTTCCCAAACACAAAGAAAAAGAAATGCACAAAAAGTACCATCTGTCAGATCTCCTGGTCAGGAATTAAGCAGTTTTACAGATCCCTATTAAAAAGATTACCCTGACATAATAAAAGAAAAAGGTACAGGAAAATAAGAGAAACGCCAACTCTGAAACATCAGGGTGAAAAACATTTTGTAAAACTTAACTGCAGCACATCCGGGTTCTTAAATTCAGCATGTACCAGGTAATTAATATTCCTAAAACTATAACCAATGGCTGAAAAGCACACAGACTGCTACTTATATACTCTTATCATTTGCACACATGTACATGTGAATACATGACATAACCAAAGGTTTAATCATCTAATCTTTCCATTGTTATTCCTATAGAAGACCACTCAGTATCCAGTCTATGGGTTTTATTTTGTTTATCTTGCCCTACTGTGCTTGTGGGCATGGGCAGTGCAATTGCCTTTTTGATGCATCTTGGGAAATTTCCACAGTTTTATTTACACGACATTCTAAAACATAATTACTGGGCTTTATGAAAATTATGTCAGTAATTCATACATATTCAGAAATTGTTTTCAAAAAAGTGTGATAAATGACAACAATTCACAAACTCTCATTGTTGAACCTTGCTGGAATCTGGGCCTGACAATCACGCTTCTGGGGCTGGAAATGGGTTTCCAGACAATAGAAAAAAAACCTTTTAACAAGTGTGAGGGTAACAAATGAACATTGCAAAGCATGTAACATTTGTCTTGTTTTACCTTTATTTATGTCTGCAGCCACCAATCACCAGGTCGCTTTTAGATGCCTTCCAGATCATAACGCATGCTTTGTCCTTAAAGGGTCCCAAAACATCTTGTTGCCAGCTCAGATTTGGTGTTGTTGGACAAGATTCCAACAATCACTCTTTGACCTACGTATGTCTCTGCCTCAGGTTATGACACTATTTCAATGGCCATTAAAGGGATTCTGGGCACAGTACCTAAATTTGTGGAACAGTATCTAACAAAAAGAAAAATTGTACGATCAATGGATTGGTACTGCTGAAGTACAAGAACCTCTCTTGTAGACTGGTTAAGTAAATGGCCGCTAGAGGGACCTGGTGACGCAGAGCTAGTGCATGATCCACAAACGTCATTATTTATGATTTCTAATACTGATGCTTGCGTCTTAGGCTATGCCTACGACATATTAGCGAGCGTCAGGCAGGTCCCATGATTATATATATATATATATATATATGTGTGTGTGTGTGTGTGTGTGTGTGTGTGTGTGTGTCTGAGAGAGAGAGCAGAAAAGATAATTAGGGTTGTAATTCACAGATATCACTTTCCTGTGATATGACAATGTAAATTCACCATTCGGTGGCGGCACCATCGTAAAATTAGCGCTTCCGTCAAGAGCATGGCCTCCTGGGCAAAAATACTATACATGCTCATTGAACACGGTTTCCAACAATTTTCTCAGGCAGCATTTAACTCAGTTTCAAATCTTTTTGCTTTAGAATATATATTCTATTGAAATCCCAGTAATTCTGGACATTGTAGCAAGAATCAACAGAGGAGGTATCAAAGAATAAATATCAACATGTCTATCTTGTAGCCAAATAATTAATCTTCTTTTATAGGAAATTACAGATACAGCACTTTTAATTTTCTTTGGCAGATATCATAAAAATTTAGGTCCAATATGCAGAATACTTGAAAAAGTAATTAGTTTGATTTTGCAATAGAATTAATTGATGTCTATTTCTCCTGTCATAGTTATGAGTTAAGTCACAATGTTGAAAACCAAATTTCACAGATGATGTGCCGCTTAATTCAGATAAAACTAGGAGATAAATATTTAAGAAATATAATTTCCGGAGAGGAAGGTTTTTTATGAATTTAAACAAAATTTCGGCATGACTTTGAGGAGGTGTAAAAGTTAGAGTAAGAATAGCCTTTTCTTTGTTATATAATGAGCTGTTTGAAATGAGTTTTATCAAGAGATCCCCGAGCCTCTATGCAATATCATTAATATGGATGAAATAATGTAAAATATAACTGCGGTACTAAGGTAAAAGAAAGTAAATGACGAACTGTTGAAAGAATACCAATGATAGGTGTAATCTTATTGCAAATGTTAGTAATATGATTTTTCGAGGTTAACCGATTATATAATCTGCCCCTAAACATTGAGTATATGACACTCGAGGTAAGATCTTTGTTCCATTTAAATTAAAATTAAGCCCAATCTTTTTATTGTTTAAACATATTATTATCAAGTTTGATTTACTTAAATTTAGAGAAAGTTTATTTATGTTGATGCAATCCATTAATGCACTCAAATCAAGTTCAGCATTCTGTTTCAAAGAGTCTATGTCATTGCCAGTGCAAATAATATTACTATGATCTGCAAATAGTTTAGTTGTTCCGACAAAAAGGGAATTTTGCAAATCATTGATATAAGCAAGAAACAAAGCTGCACGTAAGATCTAGCCTTCAGGCACACCACATCGAACAGATGAACACGCTTAGGTTAAATTGCCTAACTGAGTAAGCTGTTTTGTGTTGGAAAGATAATCTTTTTGCATCCATCGTCCATCTGTTGTTTGGCTTTTTTACATTTTCGATTTCTTCTGGAAAACCGCTGCATGGAAAGTTTTGATTTTGTACAAGGATATTCCCCAAGTAGACCTTTACCAAGTTTGTGAAGGAGATGATGATGATGCAACAATTTTTCAATTGTTTTATGAATCTTTAAAAAATAATTTTTCAACTAAAAATATTTTTTTTTTCATCTCTAAAACTACTTGGCCAATTGGTTTTATCTTATATATGAGGTCACGTGGGGTAACTTAGGTCTTATTTAGGCCACCAGGAGGCGCTGGAATATTTTTATATTTTTCATGAATTATTGTGTGTTAAGACTATTTTTGACTTCTTCTCTAGAACGACTGAACAGAATTGCTTAAAATTCCATCAGAATATCATTTTACTTTAGGTAATAAAAGCTTGCTAATATGAATGGATATGTTAATTTTTGACCAAGCTATGGGAACTCAAACTTTTCGACCATCGGCAGGTGCTAGCACTGCAAAGTATATATGGCTATTGTATCTACATTTTCTACTTTTTGTGAAAATACGGCACTTGGAATGTTTTGATTTTTCACATGGATTGCTTCCAGGTGGACCTCTACCAAGTTTGCGAAGAATATTCATGATGCATTTTTTTTCAATGTTTTATAATTTTTTTGTTGATTTTTAATTTGTTTCTTGGTCTCAAGATCTAATTGTGCAATTGCATTGATATAACACATTGGGTCATCTGGGGTCACCTAGGTCTTGTCTTGAAAACACCAGCTGCTGATACAATTTTTTTCTTATTTTTTTTTTTAATATTTGTGTGTTAAGGCCTTTTTCGACTTTTTGTCGAGAACCGCTGAACAGAATTGCTTGAAATTTTCTGAGAATATAACTTGACTTGAGATGATAAAAGCTTCAGGCCAACTATTACCTGAATCAAGCTGAATCTACCATTCAAGTGACTGCAACCTCTTGGACTGGCCATATAAAAATTCATCCTCATTCGTCAAAATGGCAAAATATTTCCTGCAATTTCAAGCACATCTATTACAACCCAACATGACATATTTTACAGGACAATTGGCCTGTCACCCAGATGAAGTAAACATGTTGGTCTCCATAAAAAAAAGAAAAAAAAAAGCATTGATCAAAATTTCGGTACGGATATATGTAACTCTAGAAAGACTTTACAGCAGGCCACGACACAGATATAACTTTTTTTAACAAGCATGTTGCAGGGCAATTGATATTCTATCCAGAATTTTATTCTGTTACACTTCCTAGCCTGGTTATATATTTTTAATTTTAGTACTTCATAGGGTATGGTACTTGCAACAAGATGGAGCAAGTAAAAGTGGTTAAAACATATTACTGGTGCAGCCCGCCGTCTGTCATATCTGGGTGTTGTCACCTGCAGCATGTTTCTGACTGCATGTATGTCCCGTGCTGTCCTATCAATACTCTTCTTTTCTCACGAGACGGATTAGTATAGGGCTGTGCCATCTTTCCCAATCGTTAAATTTATGTTTGTTACAAGAACAATGTACTTTAGCTGAATAAAATATGTTTAAACTAAATCCAATAAAGTCTCATATTGGTTATAACTTTATTTTACAATAGTGTTAAAATGTTCATTTCGAGTTTCAACATACAATTCACTTTTAACATTAATGGATTTGCGTATACCCTTAGTAATCCATGGTTTCTTAATTCTTTGTTTCTTATTACAAATCCTGGAAGTCAAACCTTCACAACATGAGATACATTTGGCACAAAATATATCATATATCTGCATCACCTGAGGTCTTTGCACGGATGAGTCACTATTGAACAGCATAGAGTATTGATTTGTGGTGGCAAAATCGAAGTTAGGGGTGCTCTGACCCATCAGTTTCGTCTTTTTACATCTAGAAGTGACATAAAAGCGAAACCATATATCAATATCTCATTTCACAACTACTACAGAGCTCCATTCTTTTCTCTCAAAAGAAATAACAGTATTTTCCTTAACAGTACCAAAATACAAATATGGTAATTCTCAAATATTCCCATGTCTGATCAATATATCACATAATCTCGGATGGTCAAAATGCTCTGCCCAGTTTTTTTTTTTTTTACTTCCAGGATTCTTAATACGATATTTCACGTCAGATAATATTTTCAAA
The DNA here is from genome assembly GCA_964020975.1 of Hermodice carunculata. NCBI lineage: Eukaryota > Metazoa > Annelida > Polychaeta > Eunicida > Amphinomidae > Hermodice > Hermodice carunculata. Next base: position 92,963,158 of record OZ026625.1, read on the forward strand.
ATTTCAAAGGGCCCTTCATAATGAGGGGAAAGTGACCAAGTTCACCCTTTTTCAACTCGATTGATCATTTTCCATACTAGGTCTTCATTTTGAAATGATTCCCAATGGGGTTTCTTATCGTAGCAAGTATTTGTCTCGCGGGAGCTGTCTTCAATTGTTTCCTGGCAAAGTCAAAACACAAAAATTAAGGTAATTCTAGGTGTTCAATTTTGAACAGAAAGAAACTGTTTATCGTAACAAGGCTCTACCAAAGTTACAAGTGGAGTACTGTTCTCTCGACCAAACATCAATTTTTGGGAGTAAACCCTGTACTACGTGTACTCTTTCATGATAGGGCATCAGAATAAATACAATATCCTGTAGCCATGTATAACTATGAATTTCGTTATTTAGGATAGCTGTTGAATATGGTGAAATTACATCTATGTAATTTCTGTGTTAAGAATGAATTTATAACTTGGACACAATTATTATAAAGATACAAATCATGTCAAGTAATTAAATGTATATTGGTGTAACTGTTGAGACTGGAAACCATAGTCCACATTTAAGTTGGGTATGGTGCAGTTAACCCAGCCTATCAGCAGATTAGCTGGCATATACACAGGGGATATAGAAAAAGTTCCTTTGAAACTTCTGACGTTGATGTGATTAAAAAAATAGGACATTGTCAAAAATATACAAACGTACATATGGCGGTGTGTTATACTCTGGTGTGAGAATCATTGTACATCCATATGACGGTGTGTGCTACTGTGGTGTGAGAATCATCGCAGGCCCATATGACAGTTTGCTACTCTGATGTGAGAATCATCATACGTCCATATGACAGTGTGTGCTACTTTGGCGTGAAAATCATTGTACGTCCATATGACCGTTATGTGCCACTCTAGTGTGCTGTAATAAAATGATTTCAGGTTCTCTGCAGCAATGGATAGACCCCATGGAAACCATGTGTAAGTTTTGTGGGGAGTTCCTCTTCATGAAGATGATTATTCATTTGTCCAGGTGAGTTAACGCAAAGGACGGGGTCCAAGTCAGCAGCAATTGATGACGCTAATTCGTCGGTATCCTGCCCAACTGGCTGGCGGCCTGTCCAATGTAAATGTTCTTCAGAGTGCGATGGTGCCTTCATAAGGTCAGACCTCGTGTATGAGGCCTTTAACATGGCGGGCTTTTTAGGCACACAGGTATGTTACTGATTGATGTGGTATATTTCTGATCCGTTCTGAATACTACGAATACAATGCAAATAGTTTGGGATAACGGGTATCACTACAATTATATTTCGGGATTCAGTGTAATTCATAGATATTATAATTGATCTGCTTATTATACTGAGTTATATGATATGGTGACAAACGTGCTACATATGCGTAAGACTAACGAACCTTCGTGCCACAGAGGCAAGAGATCAGCTAACACTCATGCTGCAGGGGCGTGAGTCTAGCTGCCCCACGTGCTACAGGTAAGTGAGTCTAGCTGACAATCATGTTACATGGGCATATCTCGTAGCCGATTTTGACAAACAGACGTCAATATCGTTATGTTGCTTATGATCTCTAGCAAATTTGTTCCCAGGAGGTTATGAAAATATTCACATAATGCCCGAATGTAAAATTATGCAAACAATCCACTTTTGGATATAGATGACAATGGGACAAATTTAAGAAAATTTATGTGATAATAGTAATAATGATCATAGTAATAGTAATGACGATATGGCACTGCTACCACCACTACTTTACTACTACTACTACTACTACTACTACTACTACTACTACTACTACTACTACTACTACTACTACTACTACTACTACTACTACTACTACCACTACTACTACTACTACTATTACTACTACTTTACTATTATTACTACTACTACTACTACTACGACTACTATTTGCAAAAGATGTGAAAAGGGCACATGCCTGATGCAAAGGAGATTGTATAAAGTCTCTGGTACACACGTGTATCGGAAAGGTTGCGATATATGACGATGCTGCGTGATCAAGACCTCACCCATGACAGCGCCCTAACTTTCACGAATCTACAAGGCATCAAGACACCTCGAGGTTTCATGCTGGTAATTCAACCTGTGAAAACATAACAAACAGAGCTACCCCCTTGCAGTTTATTATATGGATTGTAAACATACATGTATAATACGCCAAAATGTTTGTAACAATTATTTACATCAAATAAACACCAGAAAATATGGACATGAAAAGGAATTTTTATAGCACATTGCCATGGCAACCAGCTTTGCGTAGTGCTTCTTGCAATATCATTGCGCTGACACAGCGTTGACTCGAGCTGAATCACTCAACATACTGGTGCCAGTATACATACTTTGATAATATTCATTTGAGCGCCAAGCATACACTATTTTCCACAATCAAGCCAAAATCTGACTTTCTGGTAACAATATTTTTGAAAATATAGCCCCTGTCATTCCTAGGTCTCATATTTTATTCGCACTCTTCTCAGCACAGGCATAATTAACCCCCTGGAACCTTTCAGGCCGGGTGAACTCTGATAGCTAGCTATTTTTCACGTCATATCGCAAGACCTCGCTCTTCTGGCCTGAGCGTGAGATACTTTTTATGCGTAAAAAGGATTTCACTGCCTTAGCATGTGCTTTGCAAGCTTGAAGTTCCTAGATCCCAGTGCCGTTTTTGCCAACAAAACGCTGCCCTAAGTGTCTCCGCAACTTTATATGTTATTTCATCTTAATGTATATATTCTTTAAATTGCTTCTGTTCAATTGTCGTATTCTGTGCTATTAGGTTTTTGCTATCTTTTGCAACAGCTCACTATTTCGTGAAAATAACTGTGACTCAGTTTTGTGTCAAGCCACTCTCTTTGGGCCTAATAGCCGTTCTATGAGCGATGATAGGTATAAAATCATACCAAGATGTACACATACCACCTTTTTGTTAGGGTACCTGTATTAGATAGTATCGTGCGGCTCTGGTACTGCCAGATAAATTCCATGGCAAGGTATGTCTCGAGGGGAGCTGAGTGTTTGAGCGCAAGGCAAGTTTCAAATGTGAAGACCTCACTGACGAGAAAGCTTCAGAACAGCTTGTAAGGTTTTGAAACCAAGGTTGCTTTAATGCTGCAACGAGAACGGTGCTATTAGTATATAACATTTGGCCATAGTGCAGTGGGTAAGAGTGGGGATTTTCGTCTGAATTTTAAACGGAATCTTTCTTGTACGATTATATATATATACATACTTGTATATTTATAAATAGTTAATCCCCTAATATATAATGGGTGTAGCCCAAATTGCGAGCGAAGCTTTTGATTTGATGGGGGTAAACATCGGGCCTGACTCTGTCCGGGTAGACCCATTCATATTGACATTGAGTCATACAACCTGAAAGTCACTCAGGTCAGGTGAAAGTTCAAGGTTACAATGACATGACCTGAATGAAATAAACTAGTTCCAGTGGCGGAATCAGAAGCAAACTTCTTTGCCAGGCATGCAAGTAACTTCAAACACAAATAACAGTTCAAGATTTAATTGTTTCGGATTTTAAACTTAGAAGATTTTAATTCGACCAATTTATTTACTTTAAGTGGATCGTGGGTTTGGGGTTGTGTTTATTCTGCTGGAAACATACAGCAAGTCATGATGCGTTGCTCATCATCATTGGTCACTTTGCGTGTAAGGCAATTACGACCATTGAGAACAAACAACACATGGGAGCTCGTCATTACGACAAAAATCCAAACCTATACCTGGGAACTCGCTGATTTCAATTTCAGAGCTCATATCCGCGCATCCAAATTCAATTGTATAATTTGTAAAATGCAAAAGCATCATATTCTTTCAAGATATGCAAAATAAGATAAAACAGAGCACTTCAGCAGTTTTCGACAACAGGAAATTTGTGTCTGCTTTATGTTTACCTTTAAAATTTTTGTTATGAAATGAATTTTCAATTAACAAGGACGCCCTATCTTTGAAAAGTAAATATCCTTATCCACAACCATAAGGTATTTTAATGTGACTCATCAATACTTTCGTTGTCAATATCAACCAAAGATAATGTGTTTTGAATTAAAACAATCATGCCAGATTCATATTCTTGGTGAATCGAACTTTCTTATTCTAGTGCCAGAATGTCTATAGTTCCAAAGGTATTGCAAATAAACCATGCCAACAGGTTTTGTTGTAGCGTTTTGAGCGTACGGAGCGCCGAGGAAAGCTGTTGACTCAGACAAAACGTGGTAGTGTAGAAATTAATATAGACAGTAATCTACTTGGCTGCTGCTTATCAACGTTTCTATCACTCTTCTATTTCAGGCCGTGGTAACGTGTGACAACATACAACACTTCATTTATGCACAGAATCCACGAGTTGAACATTCGCCTACATTTGTCGTGACACCACAAGTAGTGTGCCCAAAGCATTACAGTGTTGTTGGTTGCTCAATATACAACAAGTAAAGTGAATTAAGCTTATTGTTGTTGTAACGAGTGTTATGCACACTGCACCGGTCATCAACAATGGACGTTTACATATCCACAACTGTAAAAAATCTGTATGTTCACCTAAAGTTAGTAGGAAATTCATTGTATTGTAATCAGCAATCTCTGGCTGTATTTGCATATAAAGAAAGGAACTGTCGTCATGTAAAAGGTGTGTCCTGGCTTCTGGTTTGGAACAAAATGTCCATCATAAATAGATATTATGTAAATATGAATGATGATGATGATGATGATGATGATGATGATGATGATGATGATGATGATGATGATGATGATGATGATGATGATGATGATGATGATGATGATGATGATGATGTGGCGCTTTGGTGGTCTGCCACAAGCCTGGAGAGGCATGTGGCCAATGTTTGTAAATAAAAAGAAATCCTCATTGAGTTCAACCATTAAAACAAACCATCCCACTATTGCACAATTACGCTCAGCGTGCTAAGGGCCTATGCCTTCATTAAGTGTAGAAAGAATAATGGGCCCTCATAAGGGCTACATTCTCTCCCTCTGACTTAGTTTCCTACTATGTCATCATTATTCCTCATTTCCTTAAATGGGAAGTTCTTCACAGACTCCACCCCTCAGCTGCTCCCTGGCGGTCCCCCTTGGCTTCACCAGCACCCATGCTAACCTTGCACTTTTAGTCATCCCCTGAACGATTCTGATTCTCACTCAATCATCATGGTCACTACATACTGGCATCACATCATGATATGAAGTGAATCCTGGGCAATTCAACAAGGCAGGATGTATACTCCTAAGGAAAAAAGATGCCACCCCCTCCCATATTCAACATTATGCACCTGTTATGACGATGTGTGTGGGGAGTTTGTTTACTTCATTATACTATTGCTTTTCGCATCTTTTTTTTGAGGAAATGGTGGTCCTTAAAAGGGCTTTTTGGTTGTTGTTGTTTTTGTTGTTGTTGTTGTTGTTGTTGTTGTTGTTGTTGGGAGGCTGCATACATCAACAGTGGGTGTGACCACCATGCTTCTGTCAGCAAACTTGGAGCCGCCTTGGCTGCTGCTTGTCAGCTTGGTGATATCAGCCTGGGGAATTTGATTCCACGGTCTGTTAGCCTCTGAGCAGTTGGTCCAGGGTGTGACTGAGGGTTCTTCATACTCACCCCTGATTCGGTGGTCAAGCACATACAACAAATGCTACATGGGGAATAAGTCAGGAGAATGGCTGGCCATGGCAACGAAGGCATATTGTGTTGCTGTAGATACTGCATGGTGACTCAGGCAATTTGTGGTCGAGTGTTATCCTGTTCAAACAGTAGCCTTGGATCTTGTTGAATCCATTCATTAACTGCTGGCCTGCTAGTGTCCCATTCAATTTGATGAGGGGGGGGGGGGATTGCAGCAGCAAGGAAAATAGCTCTCATCAAATTGAATGGGACACTAACATGACCACTACGGAGGAGGCAGTGTCATGATTTCATGACACTGCCTCCTGCGTAGTGGTCATGTTCATCCATACATCCGTCTATGAACCTCTTTGAAAGCATTCATCAAGCCCTTGTTCTCCCATCATGGAACTACATGCAGAATCCGTATTCATCTGACCATATCACACTGTTGCATTGATTTCTGGTCCAGGCTGCATGTTCCTTACACCACTGTACCTGTTATGTCTTGTGTGCAGGACTGAGAGGATGCGAATGGCAGGGTGGTATGCCCTCAGTTTGGCCAACCCAAGTCTATTGTTAACAGTAGACTGTGATGCTCTGATGTTGCAGGCCTGGTGCCACTGCTGATGATACCTTTCGATGGAACAAAACATGTGCCTCTTTACATACTGGATCAAGTAATGGCTATGGGTCCCATCTCATCTGACAGTCTTGGTCGCTTGTATCCAAACCTACCTATTGCATGCTCTGGTTTCCTGGAAATGGTCCAACCATCTTTTTGCTGATGGCCTGGAGCACCCCATTATCCTAGCAACCTCCCACTGGGAAAGGTCCTTCTTCAACATCCCAATGACTCTACCCCTGTCAAATTCAGACAGTTGTGAATGACCTTTACGCCCTGGCATTGTGGACTGAGGTAGATCGCAGTAGTGTCATGACCCTCATATAAAGCCCATAGGCACCTCAATACCAGATACACTATTTGCACTTCTCTGGCTGTTTTCTGGATATTGTGTGTGTTTGTGTGTATGTGTGTGTATGTGACTGCGGAGTCATACCCTAAGCTATACTGCTGATGTTACATAATATTTGCTGCAACAGCCATACTTATGATATTAGGGCATATTTAGAGTGGCCCATGTTAAGCCAATGGGGTGTCAATCCTTACATTATGTACCTTGTGCACTTTGAAATCAGTTGGTGCCTATTGGATGCTTTAGATCTTGAGTTGCCTGACACGTCGTGGTACCTCCAACCTTCTTGTTGACTCGATCGAGAGTTTACAGTTGTTCCTGCTTTAATTTTTCTCTCTCTGATATTTGGACTAAAGAGAGGGCTACATGATCATTTGAAGACAAAATAACCTTTTTAATGCAGGATTAAAAAAATATTAATCGAGTCTTGTCAACATTGTAGTCCCACATTCATGAATAAGTAAAAGGCCAATACAACAACGGGGTAAACACATATAAATTGGTGCAAAACAACAGAGAAAAATGATGGGATTAATAAACAAACGAAAATGCCGACACAATGCACGCGAAGTCCTAAATGCTGTTTCAGCATGTTGTCACAATACGCAATTCCCAGGAGCATGGGCATTTGGAACTGGCACCGCCCGGTTTACGTCTGCATACCTAGCCATAATTTATTGACTTAAAGGGCAGGTCTCAAAAAGGAAAACCAGACATATTTCGCCTAATTTGACTCCCCTCTGTACGATAACATGAAAATTACCACGATTTTCGGCTCTGTATTCAAAGTTATTGCTGTTTTAAACAGCTCCTTGCATCCTTGTGAACAAAAAGCAGAGATCGTGCTTTTCCGGAAAGCGTAATGAATATTAATTAAAAATAGATCTTGTGACCTAGAGTTGTCCAATGCAAAATGGCGGCACGCCCGAAGCGGGCCACGCTGCAGTCAACAGTGCTGCGTTAAATTCTGCAGCAAGACAAACTTAGACCGCGTTTCCCTGTTCATTTTCCCAAGGGATGATACTTTGTGGAAACAATGGGTCAAGTTTGTCACAACATGGAGGTATTACCTCCATGGTCAAATGCAAACGAAGTGATGACTGGGTGCCTGGGTCTGGGATATACATGTATGCTCGGACCATTTTACTATTCACGATTTCGACTATGTCAGGCAAAGAAGGCCTTCTATCTTAGTCATCAAGAGAAGACACACCAGCCCAGGGCACCAAGCCGCAGGTCAAAGTCAAAATCCGAGTTTTCAACCTGATAACTGCGCATGCATAATGTCGACTCAACTCGGTTCTCTTCACAGACATGACTTCATGTGTACAGTAATGACAGACAGCACATGATGACTTGAGCACCTTGGCTTGGTACCGGAGTCATTAATCTGTCAAACCAAATCCCCCAATCTGTCTGCCTGCCTGCCTGCCTGTCTGATCACCCAAACATAAAGCTTTATTTTTTAAAGAATCAATTGCAGTTCTATGTATCATAGTAACTCCAAAAATCATGCAGAATTTGCCTGAAAATGCACCAAAAAAAAAAAAAAAAAAAAAAAGCAATACTGTTGGTATAATTGTCTAGTAGTGATAAACACATGTTTAATTTTTCACCATTATTATCTTTCTTTTATTGTCAATATCAAGGCTGTTGATATTTGAAGGGAATGAAGTTAATACAGAGAAACTTAAACCCAATTCTGTAAGCCCATGTACCGTTTGAACACTATCAATAGTACATCTATACATAGATCGTCGAGGCATCTATGATCTATATCAGCAAAAACACCTGATTGAATATTTCTATTGATTCTATAGATTTAGCTTTGACTGAATATTATTTATTTATTTCTTTTATTTATTTCTTTTTTTTGGCTTATGAGTTTGACCAGGGCTTCCAAAGTTGTCAGTTTTATCATAGATCGACGATCGATGGTTTTATGCAGTATACTTAATGGTATTGAAGATTTCATTCAGAAAAAAATTATCTCGTTGAAAAATTCTCAAAAAGCATTTCAAAAAAGGTAACGTGTGTATTGCACAAACCTGGTCATGGATTTGATGGAATGCCACCACTATTGATGTGTTCGTAAAAAAAAACAAACCCATTGGGAACTGTACTAAAATCAAGGTCAAGAATTCGCACATCCGGACAGATGTACAACCCGAAAATAGAAGGGGTCCCCTTTGGGACCGACCCTTAAAAAAAAAAAAACAATAGCAAAACCTGGAGAACAGATTTATTGAAGTCAAGAAATTATAGTATTAGCAACGAGCACAGTGGTCATCCACTTGTAAGGCCCCTGTCAATAATGTGTCCATCCCTCTTAAAAGGCCATTCTTGTGATGAAAAGTGTTGCTTTACAATTACATTGTCTGTATGTGGAAAGTGCATCCTTCTTGTAAGGCGGAGAGCACTTTTCAGCTGCAGTGGCAATGGCCTTAGAAGGGGGAAAACCAATGATCACAGTTTTTGAGCAAATTTGAAATTCAATCAACTGAATAATCATTTATATTTTCGAGGGCAGAATTTTTTTAAATAAACCCAAATCAGCATTTTCTCAGTTTTACTTGCTAAATTTTCAACATAGATATTACATTCACACCCCCCACCCCCCAAATATTCCAGACTACCACCACTCAGGAAAAAAATTGAACATTTGACATTTGTTGGTGCTGTAAATATAATTTATTGTGAAGATAATGAATATATTTTCTTCCTCTTCAATAAATTATCCATCACATACCATAGGTGGTGCCACTAGTATATCACATCCTTATCACCTTTCATCTCAGTAATACGCCTGTAATGTTACACTGGTATATATGTACAATTAAACATCCAAACAAACCACATGTGCACATATATACTAATTAATAATCTTGTGAAGTTTCATGACTGTGGGTCCTATAATTTTGGATGTACGCACAATAAAGTTTCATGTTACAAGTGAGACATGCAAATCGATAAGAACAAATCTATATCACCCCTTGCTGGGGGCATTAAAAAAAAGAGAAGGAACTACACATTATATATATATATATATATATATATATATATATATATATATATATATATAGCATATGCAACAGTTTATAATATTTCTCAACCCTTACTTTATCATGTTTATTCTAAAGAGCAATGAGGGTAAGAATAGCAACAACAGGTCCATGGGCCTCGTGCTTTGCTGTCACCAAGGCTAGATATTGCAGTTACATCTTGATTTCTAATTTCCTGAAATGCATGCCCTCCATAACCTTGAGAAAGTGGGTCAAGATCATCTATGTCATGCAATAGGAGACCTTCAACTGTTACTAGACATTTTGAATATAATGTGTTTTCAACATATTTTGGTCTATATCTTCAATTATACTGTAGGTGGCACCACCAAATTTCAACATTTGCCACCTACTTGACCTTGATTTTTATACCCTTTTTAAGTCCTGAAAGTTATATGGAGTTGACTTGAAAACTGTAGACTGTATGGCGATGCACTGACAAACACGAGTGATTATATACGCTCTGCGACCTTTGGGTAGCAGTGCTAAAAGAAGGGAAAATTATCCTTTGTTTTCTGTGCTGTGCAAGTGTATAAAAAAAGGTTGTCAATATTAGCAGGCAATCAGAGTGTGGTTATGTTGGCCACTGGAAAAAGGCCATTTCACTACACCTATACTGGTGTGCAGCATCTACAGATGCTGATATACAAGGACAAGCAGAAGTAATTCATGCACATACAGAGTAAAGCAAAGCACCCAAATTTTGAAAACCAGATATAATAGACCTAAGCTTCCCAAATTCATATAGAATGAAGACCATCTGAGAGTATAAAATCTTGTTGAGGCTTAAAAAAAAATATTAAGTGTGCTTCCCCTCCTGGACCAATTTTTTTTTTTTTTGGGGGGGGGGGGGGCAGGTAGGCAGATAATGTGGGTGGGTCGGTAGATGTTTTAAATTTTTTTGGAGAAAGGTCCTTCCAGTTAGGGGAAACAAACCATTTTTTTTGCCTTACAGTGACTGATTCTGACCTAATATTTCAAGATCACTTGAGCTTTAAAAAGAAAACAACCACATAAAGGATACTGAGAGAACCATGCTTGTTCATGGCTGTATCAGTGCTCATGTGCTTACACTCACTCATACTGATCGTGCCAGGAGCACGACTTGGAGTTAATCAATATGTCTCTGTCCAAAGTTATATTGACAGAGAAATACTAATATACAACACAATTTTTTGTTTTAATCAAAATATATCTTATATCAGGATCTAAAGGAGCTGTGCTCCTGGAAGAGGCTTTGCTGAAACCCAAACTGTTGAAGGACACTGGCAAGCTTTCACCAGTGTACCAGACTTCCATCCTTGAAGCAAGATACAGCTTGGATGTACAATTTGTACCTAAGAATGTTGCATTCTCTTACTGGGGGGATGTATGTGAGGTGAGATCACAAGAGACATTTCTTCTATGTTCACATCTATTTAAGCACTTATACATATGCTTCTCTGGGACGAAAGTTAAATATATGTCCCATGCAAATCACAAAATTACCCAGTTTCTTATGAACATTCATGTACACTGGTCGCTATCATAAACAATGCTTCAATTCCCACACAAGCCCTGAATGTTGCCATCATTTAGGAGCAAAATGCTGACAAAATTTGAACAAATGCTGCTAAGTACTCCCACTTAAATTGACTCAAAAAGCCAAATATATTTTGATTCAGCATCAAAATGTTTCAAGGTGCCATAACTCTAGGAGCTAACTGCTGTGTAGCCACTGAAGGCAACTTTCAGCCCAACACATGACAAACAAAATATTAGTTATATGAACTTTGTCAGCTTTTCAAAAATGTACTGAATGAACGAAATGAATACAAAAATGCACCATTTGTATGGGTTTAAATCACTGGTCAGTCTCTGATCAGCCCTAGAAGTGGTAGACAGCAGAAGCTCATTATTACCAAAAAGTTATTTAATTTTGTTGACCTTCAGAGACATTTGATAGCACCATCCACAGCATGTTCTTGCAGTCATGCCACTTGTGCATTGCTGTTTTTCTGCTTCACAAATTTTAGATTGTTCATACCTGCCATGCATTTCAACTAGAATGCAGACGGAATGCAAGCAACCACAAAAGATGGGCAACCCTGAGCTTCCTAAAAGCGAAGGAAGGGGGAGCTGCACTGCGCATGGAAAAAAACAAAGCCAACATATGGTTAGCCATATGCATCCATGGGGCTTTCCCATTTACAAACTTTCAAAATGCTTTGTATTATCATAACAAATGGCTGTGTGGTTAACCAAGTCAAGATGCCTCAGATTACATGTATTGATCACAGCTACATGTAGTACCTCAATTTATCTACACATGTAGGATAAAAAATCCCGCTTGAAAATTGCTCATTAAAACTAAGGTCAGCATCTTGTAGAACTTGCTCATCTCAGTGCACTTTTAGTATGTACACAAAATGTTGCTATACTTGTATAGTTACCCCCCCCCCCCCATTAAGATTGAAAAAAAATATGCACACATATTAAATGTTTTTCATTAACAATGCAAATAAACACTTGACAGCCAGTACCTTTAAAACCCAAGCATCGCAAATGTACCCCCCCCCCCCCTCCATGACATTGAAAAAAGGCCAAGGTTGCTGAATGTTGAAGTATACTTAACTTCCCACAAGTTGCTTCCACAGTATAACTTTCATGATCATAGCTTTATTTTTTTTCTTTTTCAAAAGCTACTGCATCCAAAAAGAATGGAGAAAGGAACACATGCAGGAGATGACACACAAACATGACCACAATCATCAACTATACCCTATTGGCCTGTTCAGGCCACAGGCTAAAAATCATGAAAACAGACCACATCTTTACTCCAGGCCAGTTTTGGCCACTTTACGGGGTGAAGGGTTAATCATGATCTACAAATTTGGCTTGATTTCTATTTTTTTTTTTTAGAATTTGGACTGCAAATAATTGGGAATTTGTTCCAAGGTTATGCTGAATGCCTGTCCAACCTAAAAGCATGTGCATGGAGAGGCACAGACAACAGACTCCGCAGACACCATCTCCCAGCTGCGAACGTCCCGACATAGATACCTCTGTCAAGGAGTTTGTGTCCCGTTACTGCTCTAACCAGTTGGTCCAGTGAACTGACGCAAAGTTTAGAACGTACTTTGCTGATTTAGTATCATGCCAGTTCATCCAGGTCTACAGGGGCCTCATTATACCCCTCAAAGACCAAAGATGGGAAACGGTCACAGACTATGTTGACCACACACGATGGCAAGGGCACTTGGGTGTTCTTTCCCAGGAATCCCGAACACTACCGAACGAACTGCCCACAGGCAATGTATCTGTAGTGTCTGCAAAAAAAAAAAAAGTGTTGACCATTTGACTAAATACATGCATACTGTTAATAAAAGCTTCTATGACAAAACCAGATGCATCAGTGCTTGGCATTAACTGATTTAGGGGATTAGTATTTGTAAAATATTACATTAGAAAGACTAGGCAAGTGTTGATAAGAGCAGATACACTGTGAACCAAACGTGCCTGACTCTTTTGATCATTCACTGGACTCATCAGAGGTTAATGCATACCAGGGTAATAACTGACCACAAGTTCAGCATAACTATGTCTTACGCTCATAAGTACAGGGAGTTGATATCTTTCAAGCCCACAACTGTCCTTTGTATTGTATTACATTTCTTACAAATAATGTGTGCATTCTCTGTGCTGAAAGTAGGAGTTGTTGCAATGTCAAGCCTGAAGTGTCTTGGTGAACATTCTTCATAAATATTATGCGCAAAGACATATACATGTATGTATAACAAGATGACATTATAGTTTAAGTTGTCTGGTTTCTAGAAAGTTAAATAAGAATGGTAATAATTTCCCTTCCAAAACATGAACATCCATAGTCAGGCTCTTAGGAAGAAGCCTTCTAAACACCAGTATCATCTAAAACATTTTATCATGATGATTGTGTGCCTGTATATTGGAGAAAATGCAATGGTAAGGCAAGAAGGGTACAACAGACAAAGGGCATACCTTTTGCTCTTTTGGGCCTTACAGCTTGGATATATCACAAACCAAAAAAGTTTGGTTTCTGTCATCAGCTTAGTCCCAGCTGATTATTACAAGTGTCTGCTTCGGGTACATGTAACAGTCCAACATTCTGCTCTGAAATTTAATAAGTCAGTGGTGAAATAGACATTACACTCTTGTTTGGAAACTACATGAAATTTATAACAAGCCTAAGAAGAGAAAAGACCCCCCCCCCCCACACACACACAAAATTATGGTACCCGTGAGAGGGACCAGCCTAAGCTCCATATTCTTGTATTGTAGGTAAGCACAATCCAGCGCATACCTAGCTAGGCATACTTGTGCAAACCCAGGGTGTTGAGTGATGCACCTGATGTTCATCCTATCTTCTACCTCCTGATAGACTGGCTCCCTCATTATCTGCTCCAATTCGTCCACTCATGGCAACAAGAGGATTCGTCCTCAGTGGGCACAGGTTGACAAACCTCACACAGGCATCTGCATACATATATACATGTATGAAAGTTTAAGTCATCCAACTCCTACATGTACCATGAGATACAAATGGTCTCTTTGTTTTTTCTCAGAGATAAGAGATACAAGACAGAAACTGATTCATGTTACCTGGTCTACAGTACATGTATGTGCATGGAAGTTCATTTCATAAAATGGATACATGTGCCACAAGATAGAAAGGGCGTGTATGTGTTTTTTCTTTTCTCACAGATACAACACACATGAAAGAAATTACGTGTGCACATGCCATAAACTTGCATGTCGGCTTTGAAACATAACTGATCTGCATGCATGTAAAATGCGGACGGGATAATGTAATTATCATAATCAGGATAATACACATACATGTATATGTTGTGGCTACATTTCCCACAAATTTGCATGTCTGTTTGCCTGGCAAAACCAAAGTCAACTCAAGGCCAGAATTCTATACAATAAATAGTTATAAACATATTATGCACTGTACCCATTAAATTTGCTTTCATTAGTGCAGTAAACATGCCATATGACCAGATGGCACATCTTTTACAAAAAGGGCAAATGCAGGGAGAAAATATTGGGGTGCCGTCAAGGAAGAGAAGTACTAATCATCCACAGTGACAACTGTCAAACTTGTATCTGCGATAGGCCTACAGCAGTTACACATTCTTGATTATAACCAACCTTCCTGCCTTGAAATGGTCATATCTGGCAGCTGATCATATATATATGCACATACATGCATTTGCAAATATTGAACAACCCATATGTTTTCTATTAACATGTCTCAAAGAGGTAAATAACTTGACCATTAGGCCTATAACTCTTGTACACACAAACACAAACACACAAGATTGTGTTGTGCTACATTTTGTAACCCACGAGAGCACCGAGTTTATCTGAAAACTGTAATAATGAAAAAGAGCTCGAGTCAGAAGCATAATTTAAAAAATTACAGAGTGTATTAGTGCATGTATATGTTTTCAGTAACTCTGATTTGGGTCCAGATGGATGGCATCAGTATTTCCTTCAGCCTCAAGATGCCACATCCAGTGTATATTTCTGTTAACTGGAATTGCAGTACCCCGATGGACATCATGGTTGATTACCCATGTTGCTTGTGGTTTTATTCCTTATTTTACATACAACCTGTTGCCAATAAAAAGCGGAAGATGTTGCCTGCACTTTTCACATGTGCCCATTCACAAAGATCCCAGCTATATAAATCCTGACGAAAGCTTTACTATTTAAGCCCATCATCAGATTCAACCTTTCGCAAAAATAAAATGTTTCTCAGTTAGTTTCATTAGTCCAGAGGGCTGGCAGATCATATGAACAATCTTGCCAGTCTAGGCTGACGGCCTGTCATAATCATTATTTTTACTCCTGTTGTATTATATAGATATGTATACATATGAAAAAAGTGTGTGAAGTACCAGTTAATTACTCACAATTTCCTGTTTTTATGACACAACATCACGTATCTGGTGTTTATACTCAGATGGGCCTGACTGAATATTTTTCTTTTTTCTTTTTTTTTCAGAATAAGTTTATCAAAGTATTGAAGGGTTGTTATGCAAAACAGTGGCATTGACTTTTCTGTAAAGAGTTTGTATTTCAAATGTACAAAAAAGTAAATGACAGCATTACTATCTGACAAGAACGGAGATGACAAAATGTGATTGCATCAATTATGTCTGAACCAAAAAAATTGTTCATTTTTAAAAAGTGATACCAGTTACCGCAGACTTGTTGTAATACCATAGATATAATTCAAAATTGAAATGGTATAAAGGAGTCTAGGCTCCTTGTTGGTTTAGAGGGCATAGTTGTTTTAAAATAGTTGATTTAAAACTCAGAACCCATGTCTTATTTGAAATTGCAATGGTGAATCCATCAAAGTTTGAGCTGTACACATACATATTCACCAAGCAGAGATTAGTAGTGCAGGTCAGTGTTTTTGATGCACAGTGAATCTAAGATATTACTAGGAAGCCTAAAATGCTGTAAAATGTTTAGGCAAAGAATACATCTGAATGCTACTACAGCACATTACTACCACCACTCCATACATGCAGTAGGTTGTAATTGTACTCACACTTGTTCAGAAATAGGCATTAACATTCTATCATCAGGTCATCGGGAATCCAAAACCTGTCGAGAAATGTAAACAATAAAATTGAATTGGTAGGATATCAATTCTGAGCCAGGAGGCAGGGACAATGCCAATGGCCATCAATTGTACCGGCTTAACGTTAGTCGTTACAGGGCCTAGGCCTACTCTGAGTACTCAGCCTACAACTGCTGACTGCAGCAAAATAGACATCTTAGACTATTGTACTTCTTCATAGAGTCTGACTGCCCTAATCCTCTCCGATCATCTCATTCATCTACTCTTTTACTTCGTGGATTTATTAAGCAGGGATCCTTTCCAAGCTCAATTGAGCTATCAGGTTATGCATGACGCCCACGACCAAGACGAGCATTGCAATGCAGCACGTGTTACTGTCACTCATTCTGTTCGGGGTTTCTTATTTAAATAGCAACAACCGCACAAAAGTCTCAATTTCAAGTGCTGGTCTCAGGTAGCCATAAATATAATTCATATAATCACTTTTTAAACAATGACATTGACTTGTACATTTATAGTCGTATGATATGAAACTGTTTTGTTTACCATCTGTGTTCCCCACACATAGCGGCGGTGCTGCACCGTAATGTTGCCCCCCCCCCCCCAACTTCCATGGCTTCTGGATCGGCAGCCCTCGCCACTGGCTCATACCGCCACTCAACTAGTGGTGGGTTGACAGATTACTCAGAATCTCTTTCCCTCGCACCATCATACAGGCCCCGATTCTCTCCAGACACAAGGGAGTCTGAGAACTCCGAATTGCTGTCACTGTCAGACAAGTTATCTCGCTTTCCGTCTTCTAAAAGTGTCACACCCGTGACGTCACGAATGTGCAACTAATCATCGGTCGTTTCCGTGAACCTGCCTCTTTCGCCCGATAGAGAACCATCACCCAGCGACATTTGGCGCGAAAAAATATACGCGTGGTATCTGAGTACGATGATTGACAAAACTGAAACTTTAAAGTTATTTTGAGACCAGCCCTTTAAGTAAGTATTTATCTTTGAAGGCATCATAAACTGTTTTTTGTCTGAACTTGTGAGTAATATTGCAAATTACAAATCGATGTCTAGTTATCATGGAAAGTGCACCCCTACCCCCCCCCCCCCACCAATAAAACCCCTAAAGAAAATAAAAAAAGATTTTCTGATGAAAAATGAACACATGAAAAACAGCGAACAACATAGTTAACACAACACTTCCAGGCTACAAAGCTTACTCATTCCTGTACTGTTCCATATGTGACTTACTTTATGCGTTTGACATTATAGCCGTTGCAATATAGCATCACATTTGATGAAATATATACAGTTACGTTTTCTATGGGAAAATTTGTTCCAGTATTTCACTACCTTTTTCTCTGATGTAAAGTGCACAGATGAAATGAAGGAAACATGAAATAAAATATAAGGCACAGTAGTATATATTTTACAAAATAAAGTCAAAACAACAAACAGAAATGAGACACTGAACTATCAATGCTGAAAAATGTTTAGATTTCCAACACCCGATGCTAAAAGCATATCCATTCTTCACCACTGTACTTGAGAGAGAGAGAGAGAGAGAGAGAGAGAGACATAGAGAGAGAGAGAGAGAGAGAGAGAGAGAGAGAGAGAGAGAGAGAGAGAGAGAGAGAGAGAGAGAGAGAGAGAGAGAGAGAGAGAGGAATGGCACATAAAAAGGTCAGGAAATAAAATGAGTCTTTCTCCTGTATATAAATTACATTACAACTATTCCTCAAAATATTGTTACAACAATCTGGAAACATTACAAAGCAAGCTAAATCGGATATCATTGTGCACAAAATTGTTTAGCGTTATTACCTTATGCAGAGTTGATTAGCGTCGGTCTAAAATGTTAGAGCGGAGTAAACAGTTATCCTCATCATCAATTTCCGTCTCACACACCTGTGTTTCCATTAATCTTTTGCCTATTTGATGCATTCCATTGGCCGTGTCACATCCTTTTTTTTCAAATTTAATATATAATAACGCCAGCAGTGTTTTTGTTTGTCATGTTGTTTTTGGGTTGATAATAAAGTTCATGAAGAGATAGGAAGGTCCAGATGCAGTAACCCTTATTGCATTTTGGCTTCCGACCGTCTATCGTAACAACTGTCAGATAATAGTGCACATTATGGTAAAGTGCCTTTCACACTACTTTGCCAACCACTGTCAAACCTGTGATAAAATAGTTGTTTCCCTCTTTGGGAGGTCTAATTTACATATGAGAATCAGTGCGCTTAAGTATCACGTTATCAAAGACAATTTCGATTCTCAAGGACAAAGTCACACTCAATGTCATAGGCTGCTGGCTTGCATCCGAGCTTGTACTTAGCAAATAGGAGGGATTTTAATACCCTATCGAACTTTAGGGGCTCCCGCCTAATCATGTTGCATTTCTATATTCTACTCATCTAAAAGTTCTATGGAGATGCGTCACAAAAAAACCCGTTTTATCATGCCACATACCCTGGTCAAATTTCAAATTTCCAGCACGATTAGTATTAGAATGAAACATTTGTTCTTTTGAGGTGAAATACTCTCACCATCAATTTTTCTTGCATTTATGACAAATGTAATCACAGAATAACACAAAGAAGGTCACCATTTATGTTTACGTATGTGGAGCTGTGCAACCTGATTGTTGTGTAACTATCCATTTTACAGCAAAGTACAAATACTATTGACAGTAAAAAACTGTACCTTCCAGGTGGGGCCATGACCAGTAAATGCAATACGGCTTTCCCAGTGTGTCGGGTCGATCGACCTGGCAACACGGTCGTGTTCGGTGCCTACAGGATGTACCGCAGGAAGCGGGTGTGCAGTGCAAGCAACCTGTGCCTGGAAAGGTGGGACGTGCTGAAAGTCGCTTTTGTATCTGACCTTGCTTGCTAAAAAGGAAATTCTAATCAATTCAACTTTTGAATATGACTGTACTATTTTAGTTACATCTCTGCTGGTCCCGAAGTGCTTTACCCAAAAGAAATGTCTTTTTATCCATACTTGTGTCCTAATCTATTAAACGATAACACCCAAACTAAAATGATGTTTTGCAAAGAATGCAGTGCTTCAACGTATACCCCATGGTCACACACTATACTTTACCAACTTTCAATATATTTCTGAATGCAACCTGTATTCCATTTACATTCGAGTCTTGAATAAGGTCGAAGCATGTATTGTTGAAACCTAATTTTGACGCACTGAACAGTTCGTCTCCAGTTCCACATGATATTATGCCCCAGACAGTATCATGCAGTCGATATATAAATATTCTCCTTTTAATTTTTTCCACGTTCTTGTTTTTAACAGAAAGATCTCGTTTCTCATTTCTGGTAATCATGATTTCTTTAATGAAGAGACGATTTTTGCTTATGTATTGTAGAAATATTAGGTACAAGAATTACGCTATTAGTTGATGTAAAATTCATATGTCCGTTGTAAAAACAAGGTGCACAATTCTAAGGTAATTTAGCTGTTTTTTGTTGTCACTATGTAAATAATTGCATTATAAATCTTGTTCAAATAAAAAAATAGTATACTTTTTGCTATGTGTGCCAATTTTGAGATTTGATTATTATTTCTTCACTATAAAATCACACAGGGCTTCAAAAATACCTTACATTTAAAATATTTCCCAAATACTCTACATACTTCATTGGAGTTGATGTATAAGCAAATGCCCATACACAGTTATAGTTTTTATACCTTAATATTCGTTCATAGCATAAAACTGACTAAACAGTAGAGCCCTGAAAACTCTGGTCTTTCAAAGGGCATCCCTGGGACAGACTTACGGGAGCGCACTATCACCTCTTATTTCCTGTTTTGATTTTTTTCACAATGATATACGAGAACTCACTATCAAGATATGAAAACAAAATATCATGCCTCCCAGTGAAGAAAGACAAGTGTTTGCATCAAATGCTGACACCGGTCACAATTTTGGGGTGCTGGTTTAGAGGAAGATCGGCGTCATTGCTGTCCTTTACTGGATGTTCCCCCTATCCCAAAATCGCTTCCACGTCACTCGCAGCAGTTGCCTGCAGAAAGTGCCGCTAAACACTTAGTAATGCATTGTATATTGGGAAACTAACTGATTTATGTTTATCACATATTTTTACCATAAACAGCAATTTAAACTGTACGTAATTAAGAAGCAGCGAGGATTGGGACCCCTTTGCACAACTATGGATACAAAATTACACCCCAAAATTATTGTTTGGCATATTCATTATGGTCATATTGTTAAATATACATGTACAAGGTTTTGTTACTACGTTTGCAAAGCACCCACAATTAAGTGTCATTTCAAATCTAAAAATCGCTATAATTATTTTTTTATTATTATCATTGTTATTATTTTTTATTATCATCATTATCATCATCATCATCATCATCATCATCATCATCATCATCATCATCAATATTATTTTTCATCGTCATCATCATTGTCATCATCAACAAGATGATGATGCAGTTTATTTCTATTTTATAAAGAATTCCTTTAAAATTCAGTTTTGAAAAAAAAAAACACTGAATTTCTTTTTCTCGAGAAGTTCTCGGCCAATTGCTTTGATATTTTAATAGCATCACTCGGAGTCATGTAGTTCACATTTTGGCAACCAAGTTGGGCTGTTATAGTTTCTATTCTGCTGTGAACGAGATGATAATGGAAAATTTTGAATTTTCTGACCGGGGCTGCATATAATATTGTTAAATAAAATTAAAGCTTTTTGCGGGACTTAGGAAATCTGACATACGTCCATACATGTTAGTAGGGTGGATCGTAGTCACATGCTACTAAAGATAAATAGGAAAGTAGGTATGGGGCTGCTTTTGGTGTTGGTAGTTTTACCTTGCATGGCTTTGAAAGGTCACGATGACCTATTGTGTTATATATGGGAAATGGTGGTTTCTAGGACTATCCTTACTTTTCAACATAAATATGAAGATACCAATGAGATTTCTTTTGACGAAAGTTTTTTTTTCAAACTTTGAATTATCTTGAAGCTCAAACTGATATTTTGGCATATATATTGGCAACATTAAACTGTTTTTTGCTTATTGCTAAACACTAATACAGCACATAAAGTCTGCACTTCCAGAAGCACCAGATTCCTGTCAGTTTTTTTCCTGAAATACGAGATACGCATTGAATTTAAGTCAACATTTTCCACACAAACATATCCCTTGGCAGGATAGCTCTGATGCAGCCATTCCAAACGCCACTAAGGTTCGAGCAGTAATAATCAGTGAAACCATTCTGTTACATACGCAAGTGGAGAGACTTGTTTTAAGAACGTATCATGAGTGGTAACAACATAAATAATGCCTGCTGCTGTGAGGGACCTTAACAATTTTAGCAGTGACTCTTAACTCGCATAAAAAACAAGCCACACCCCATAACATATGCCTGTGATATTAAGTTGCAGTCTTATAATTAGAGCATAATAATGTTGGAATCATAGAAGAATTAACTTTTCATGAAACGCATTGCTGCAATATGCAGGTGAAGTGACGCGAATTAAGGGAACTCAAGCAGCCTCAGGCAACGATGTGAGAGCAAGGGTGGCTTGTCCAAGAGGTCAGACAGCCATAATGTGTGAATGTGATCAGCCATGCGATGGAGCCTACATGGACGCCAATGAAATATGTACTATCATTTGTGCATCAAACGTGGCAACTAAGGTAATGGCCAAAATATTTTCGTAAGCCTTCATGGGTACCAGCATGTCAAAAATAACTTTATCTGGGAGTTCAAATTGGACAAACCAACTCCATCACACCGGAAAATATACATTAGGTTGTGTATTTATTCCAGTTCATAAAAAAGAACAGATTATGACATCTCACATTGGGGATACAGGGTTGGACTTGTGAGAACCAGAAGATTTTGTAAGATAAAAAACCGACGGTTGAAGTTTTCTTGTAACATTTATCCCCATTTTTATAATAACATCAACCCTGCATATATGGACATTAATATTGAACAGGGACTAGGAGGATGAATTAACCCTTGATGTTATATTGACAGCCATTTCCAGAGCCTGAATGGACATGCTTATCAAAAATATATGACTCAAGATAAACATAAGACGCTGGATGCATTTTTGATTTTTTCAAATTATTCCAAAAAAGTAAGGAATAAGAGGCGTAAAGGTTTTAGAAAGTGTTCCACCTTTCAAATTACCCCATGGATGTGATTTAGAGGTCTATAAATACAGGTTTTCAAACGACTGACTATTTTCGAGCCAGTTGTAAGTAATTGATATGCACAACACCTGACGGTGTGCAGATTCATGTTGCAAAAATCCCTAATGCCAAAGTGGGTCCACCATTCCATGTTAACTTTAATATTGCAGGAACAGTTTTGAGCAGTAGACACATGAATTCACATGAATGTACAGCACACATGCGCCTCCTTATGCTAAATTGTTCAGTACTCTCTTATGTTGGAGGTGCATGTTGGTGTTTTGTGTAAACCTGTTTCTAACCTTGATATCTAAAAGTTGATTGATTATCAGTCATTCATCACATCTTTAGTAACATGGCAAGTTTTTTTGGATGTAAATTGTGACACATTTATAATTACAAACTTATTGTTAGTTGTTCCCGGAATTTGATATTTGTGTAGTTTTCCTACCTCTAGCACTGGAGAGTTACCGAATTATTTGGCACTAGTGGGCGCATGTGTGAGTATATTCAAGGGGAAGTTTGTGCTTTGTATTGTTTAATCTTAAATGGTGCTACCTTAGTTTCTAACTCAGATTCATCACATACCTGGGTTTTGAATTCCTGCCTTGTTCGAACCTTGGCGCATTTATTATTCTATCCCAGATTGATCTGCGAAGCAGCTCTCCCACAAAGAGAGAAAGGAGAGAAGTTGGAAATATTTAGAGGGAAGCAATCAGACCTGTCCAAAGGTAAATTATAAATGCTCCACATGTCCAGTCTCCAAGTCTGATTATTTTGTAGTGGATTGATTGATTCTGTTTAAGAGAATATGAACTGGTTATTACAGTCTTGTCCAGGGATTATATACCGATTTGTATAGCCCGGGTGTAGAGAATGTGTACAGGTTTTGTTTGGCCATGGTCCAGGCATCATTAATCGGTGTGTGGTCTTGGTCAAGAAATTGTATACTGGATTATATGGCCTTGTTACAGAGAATGTGAACCGCTTTATAGGTCCCTGGTCTAGTGAGTGTGGACTGGTTGGTATGTTGTTTGTGGCAATAATGTGTTTCAGTTTGTATGCCATTTGTCCAGACACATTGTACCAGTTTCTTCGTCGAAGGATTGTGTACCCTTTTTTATGGCCTGGGTAGAGTGAGTATAAACCAGTTTGATTTGACTCAGACTCTACAATGAGGCATTCCTTAAATGTTCGAGATACCTTGGGTATGTTAGATGTAAATATGTGTATGCCAAGGTTTTTATAAAGCTACACATAATGAAAATATCGCGTCAATCGCTTCATTATCATCATCTACATCATCATCATCATCATCATCATAGTCTTGTGCATTATGATATGGGAGTGTGTGCATTCACATTGGATAAACTTGTGACAGGACTCTCTGGGTTTCTCCTTCAAGCTCCAGCCTCGATGTTCTATTTTGTAGCCAATTGTCACCTGCAGCAAAGACCCTCTGGACATGGTATACACTGCTGCATATGGAGTTACAGCACAGGCGGATCCAAAAGAAAGATGTCCTGCCAGCCACAGAATGTTTGGATGCTCTGCTTATACGATGTAAATAATACATAATAATATAAATTCATGTTTGCCTGTGTGTGTCTGTATGAAGTAGATTTGTTTCCTTCTTGTGTGAAATGTACAACGAATAAACACACATTGGTATCGAAGATGCGGTTCGAATAATCCATTCATGTGTAACTGCCATGTGACTCCATAATCAGAATCTAAATTTGAATATTGCGTTTTACAAAATAGAATCAGTAATTTGTGAATTGGACGAGTAAATATGAAGAAATAAGGCGCATTATTCGTAATCTAGGCGGGTACAGGGATAAAAATTCATGTTCCCTGAACCATAGAATATATGAAGATAAAAACTATTTTCTCATTCTTGTGTTACCCAGGTATTCTACTTACCATTGGAACACCATAAAAAATAAGCATGGCAGAGGTATGATTGGGAACAATGAAGGATGTGGTACACTGGCTATATGTTTGGAAGGCATACCAGGGTGTGTCGTCCAAGCATATTGTACAACTACAGGTAAGCCTCAACTGCTTTCATTTTTCAAAGGGAGCACATGCACAGATACTTTCTTACACTGAATGCAAACCAAGGTTGCCAAAAACAATCTCCATTCCACTTTCTTAACATCCCATTTACAGTTACTCGCCAGTGCGCCTATTGTGGTCAGTTATCCTTTGCCCCCTGCCCTCCCCCCTTCTATCCTACTGCAGTAGCTTGATATAATGTTAGTGCTGTACATTGAGCAGTAGTTGTTATGCAAGCGGCAAATTAGACACCCTAAAGAGGGTCGGGTAAGCTTATAATGTTCATGGCAGGGAATTAGCCACTGTATTAATGACTAAAATAATTACCCTGTCGCCTTATAACACCACAGCGAGTTTACCACACTCCATCTTAGGGTATCACCAGAGACAAACTCAGCCAGCAGTTAACACTCACAGTGGAGTACAGTGTATTACATCAGATGCAGTGTTGACGCTTGCCGGTGTGACATACTTATGTTCAAGTTCTAACTGAACCGCGACAGCGCACGTGTCGTTGTCTTCCTTAGAGTTGTCTTCTACTATTGCAGAAAGTAGTTTTGTACCAGGGATGCTGTTTTTATCTACGATGATGAGGATATCAGCCACACTGCAGCCACACCCGTGTTACACTATATGCGCTGCTTTAACCTTGTCCCTGGTGATCCCCCAAGATGCTTTGCGGTAAACAAGCTGTGACGCAATTAATTTTCAAGGGAATTGGGATTGAAATGCTACTTACTCTTGTCTTGAGTTAAGCATACACACAAAATAGTTTCTGTTGATTGTTTTTGTTTTATACTAAATATCACAGTTGCTTTAATTTTGTCCCTGGCGATCCCCCAAGTTAAACTTACTGTGGAGTTAAACTAACATACATAAACAGTTTCTGTTAATTATATTTGTTTAACACTAAATGTCCCACCTGTGGCATCTTTTTTAACCCTTTATAATTATGTAGTGTGATATACATCTATATATATTGATTCAATTCGATATTTATCATTAAGACCCCTGGGGAATAGTAGGACACATTTGCTAACGTGGTTATACCAAGTATATAGATAGTTCAACCCTCTCAAAATGAAGTCGTCTTCTTCGCCCTATGGTTTCTCCTCTGCTTCCCGTTCTCTTCACACGTTTTTATTTTAAGTACCATTCTATGTATGTGAAGATGCGGTAATATATATATATATATATATATATATATATATATATATATATATATATATATATATATATATATATATGTATATGTTGCGTGAACTTTTAAATTTGTACCCATAAGCCGGTGTCTGCGTTCGTAGTTTTTCATTTAGCGTCCGTTGGAAACCATGATCTGAGCAGCGTTCACCAAAAAGGTGGTGAAAAGGCAGCGTTCCTTAAGGTATGTATAAATTCTAATTACGTAGGTTGCATTTGTGGGAAGACAAACTTAATAACTATTTGTTAAAATTTTGTCAATGTATAAAGGGAGATCACCAATTATTAACACTGTTTAACTGTCATAAGTGAGGGTGGTGGTAATAATATATTTCAATAAATCAAATATTTTTTAAGGACAGCATAAGCGTGTTAAGAATAGGTTAAATACAATGACACAGGATTCTTATGTCCACTAACAAATCTCAAACTTTAGAATAGGGTGGCAATTTAACAGGAACCAGACAATCATGTTTCTCTTGAGCACATGGGTTTTCATCATGTCACACGCACATCTAAAGTAGACCTGGGGCAAAGTCCAAGTACACAAGACATCCATCTTGGATTATATCCTTAGATATGAGGTCAGGGTGTCCAATATAACCAAAGTAACACATTGTGCTTCTGAGTTATTTCAAAGCTAATTTAATAAATGCTTTAAGAAAAAGAAGCTCATGTAGTATATCCCCTAAAATAAATGCAACAATAATATGCGTTATTCTTTTCTGATATTTGTTAGAAATTCACCCAAGGTACATTCCTTATCAATGCCAATCAAGGCTGGTCAGCAACTTTGGATAATTAAGTATTCATGCATTCAAAATGGTATAACTGCGTTCACTCTCCAAATATGTACGCGTATCGAAAATGTTAATGTGAACAAGCATTGGGAATAAGTAAATTACTGGGTCACCTGTTGGATAGATTGAATCATCGGGAGGCAAGACTTTTTTTCCTGTGCAATTTCCAGCAACTGGTCAAACAGAAACGATCTTTGAAAACTTCTCCGGACATGCAGGAAAGACCATTAAGACTATAGAGATCGTAGCCGCATCAACATTTGCATACCTGATGTGGAGACTTAACTAAAGGACATACTCACTAGGTTTGAACAGGATCCAGCTACTGCATTTCAAAATGAAAGACAGAAATGTAAAATTATGGATGCTTGCCAAACGTCTTGACTTTTTATTCTGAGCTCAGGGGACTGAGTCACTTGAGCGTATGTTGTGCACTCTATAGACGATGATAGATTTGTCCACCACTTGTTTTCTCATATATGGTCCAATGCTTTCTTCTGGCTTGTTGTCCAACCAGGATAAAAACCAAGTAATGACTTGACTAAAAGCAAATTGTGGTCCAAATTGGAGCGATTAATAACCGCCCACCAACCCATCTACCCTGTTGCAACCATATCCAGTATGGATGATGTGCTGTATGAGTATGTGTGTTGATTCAATATCCAGTATGTATGATGTTTTGTATGAGTATGAGTGTGTTGTTTCAATATCCAGTATGTATGATGTTTTGTATGTGTGTGTTGATTCAATATCCAGTATGTATGATGTTTTGTATGAGTATGAGTGTGTTGTTTCAATATCCAGTATGTATGATGTTTTGTATGAGTATGTGTGTGTTGTTTCAATATCCAGTATGTATGATGTTTTGTATGAGTATGTGTGTGTTGTTTCAATATCCAGTATGTATGATGTTTTGTATGAGTATGTGTGTGTTGTTTCAATATCCAGTATGTATGATGTTTTGTATGAGTATGTGTGTGTTGATTCAATATCCAGTATGTATGGTGTTTTGTATGAGTATGTGTGTGTTGTTTCAATATCAATTTCATTGCTGTTATACCGGAAGTCATGTCAGAGAAGATTACAGCATACTACTTGGTATAAAAAGGCCAGCTCCTCGTTTACACTTGACTCCAAAGTCAACGTCAAGTGCGCTATGTTCACATTTCCACAAGATCAGGCACGTTATACTACATGCATCGTATCAACATCGGCGGAAACTGCCTAAGGTATGTATTGACCAGTTGTGTTAGTTAAGTAAGTTTAATTTATGCTAATGGAGCAAGATTGAGAAGCAACCATTGATAGGGGGTAATGACCTAAAGTAGATCGATGGCAAGCTTTAACAAATTAACATACTATTGTTTCGGGATTGAATAAAAATACGTTGCTCTAATAATTACAATTTCAGATAAACCTCTAAATCGTTATAGCTAAAGACGGCCATAATGAACAGAATTTTGGAACATCATTCTTCCAAATTGATTCAAGCTTCAGCAGACTAGATCTGCCACCCATACATTTTCTAAAGGTCACTACTTGTGTAGCTCCTTAACTCATTCCATACCAGTCTCTGATTTTTCTGTATATTTACCTAGATTAAAGACGACAATTGCATATTTAAATTCTTCATGAAAACAGCTTTCGTTCTAGTACCAACATGTCTATAGTCTTAAGTCAGTAGCTCTGTCACTGCCTGGTAAGTCATGCTGCAGCTGCAACATGACTTGCCAGGCAGTGACAGAACCACTGACCAAGGCCTGTGACCATAGTATGGAATGAGTTAACGACTTATGCTACTGTAATGAATTGCAATATGCGCAATAAACAACTACCAAAACAACAACAACAACAACAACAACAACAACAAAAACAAAAAAACAAAAAACAAAACAAAAACAAAAAAAAAAAAAAAACCCACAAAAAAAAAGAAACAAAAACAGACAGACAGACAGACAGACATACACACTCGCAGAACCAACCAAACAAATAACCCACAAAATGTTTGGATTGCAAAATATTCGTGATTTGCTTTATTCGCATACCCTTGACCTCTAAATACACATCCAGTTAACAGTTTCTATAACCATTAAGAAGAATTTTACTAAGATTTTCAAGATATATATTGAAGAGCCAAGGGGATAAAACACCTCTCTGGCAAACACCATTGGTCACCAAAAAAGTATCTGAGAAATGTCTTCCCCATCTTACACATAACTGTTGAGTAGAGTACCAAATGGCCCAAATACGGATAATGTGTTCAGGAACAAATCTTTGCAAAAGTAGGTTAAACAATTTACAATGGTTTACTTGATCAAAAGCTTTCGAAGCATCAAGAGAACAAAGAAAGACAGGGATACCCTGTGAACGATAAAAATGTATTACTTCCTTCAGAATATGAATACACATATCAGTGGGATGTTGAGAATTAAAACCAAATTGATGATCAGTAGTGACAAAGTACTGTTCACAGCATGAGAGGAGTATTGACTCTAAAACTTTAGAAATCACACCAGCAATAGCTATTGGTCTATAATTTCCACTATCAGATATATTTCCACTTTTATTCTTAACTACATGAATCAACATGGTAAACATAAATTCAAGAGGTAAATAACCATGTATCAGAAAACTGCTGAACAACATATATAGATATAGTAATATAATAGATATAATGATCCCTCGCTACAGTATTCTCTCCTCATAGATTGTCTTTCCCTGCAGTCTTATTCAAAAACAGACCATCAATTGCATCTTGAATCTCATCTTGAGTCATTCTTATTTTCTCACTGAAAGAAACATCAAATGTCATTCCCACAGCTGAACTATTTTTTTATAGAGTTGAACAACTTTTTATGATACTCACACCAGATACCTGTAACCTGCTCAGGACCAGTATTACCATTAATGCTACCAGTCATAAGTAATTTTTTATTATTCATTGTTTTCACCTGTTTCCAAAAAGTGACTATCTTTGTGAGGAACGCTTTGGGCCAAGGCAACAGCCCTGGCAGTATCTTCTCTCTGCTTACAAGCACCAGATGTCATTCCCACAGAGCATATTTAAACTCAGCCTAAGTTCTGGACATTTGTTCGAAAAATGAACCAAACCTGGGTTCACCAAGGCTACGTGAAATAACATAGGCATTACGAGCAATCCTATGAGATTCCTGAACATATTCATTCCATCCTGTTACTATCTGGTATTCTTTGGAAGAATAAGGGTTAACAGTGAGTTCAGTAGAATGCCGTAATCCTTAAAAATTCATCATAAAAATCAGACAAAGCATCTTTGTCCGAACTATCCAAGCAGTAAACATCAGTACACAGAAGAGCCTCTGACGGAATCCAAACACTACTCAAGGATTTCTCAGTAGCTACTTTTAAATGTGTATGTTTGCATCATTCATAGCAGACCGGTTGCAATGAGCTCAGCTACTAATAAAAATTTCAGAGTTGACAGTCTAAACCAGCAGTTCAACAGTAACACGTACAGAGAGGAAAGTGATATGAAGTTACACAATCATGAATAACAGTAACATTAACAATGTTATTATGGGCACAGCTAATACTCAAGCAGTGATCAGGCCTGGAGGTCGTATGATGAGCATGACTTGAATAAGTATACACATCGGTAAAGTTACCTAACAATACACAATCAGCAAAAGATGACATATTTTCTTCACAGAAATTCTTCAGTTCAGTACCAAATAGACTATCAGATATAGGATCGGCATTCCAGTCACCAATGACCAAAACATTGGCAGTATCAGCATCATCAACTATAGCATTAATCTTGCCTAAATGAAGTATATACTCCTCTAAGTTTTCGTGACACCCATAAGCCATGTAAACATTTATAATGAGAATTTTTGCATCAAGAGTATTTATCTCTAGGAAACACACAGGGAAGCAAACACTGTTTGGCCAAGTGATTGATGACATTCCAAGTGGGGGGTATCTCACCAAGACCTGCAATCTCTAATTGGCCCTTGGCAACCAAATGAGCATTAAAGAACATTTATTAATGGTCAGGAATTTTGCATATTTTTTTTTCAAAGTTATGCATGTAATGCTATTAGAGAAATGGCTAGCTTTTCAGCTGGGATACCATTGTCCAGTTCCAACCATAAGCGTTTATTACCGGATTCTTGCATGTGTATGTCTGCTTGTAGGTTTCCGCAATTTTGTTTCAATAGCATAATATTCAGTCTGTCGTTACGAAATGTAAGGAGATTTTACTATAAACATTCTGCAAAAAGGCCACTACCTGTTACTACAGTCAGTGTAGCGAGAATAAGCACGAGGTCAGCGCCAATTGGAAAAAGCCCAACAAACCAGAGCCACCGTTAAGAGGGCAGCAGGAGTGATATTTGTACCACAGTCAGGGCCAAATGCACGACCATACGTCACAAGACATGGATGCCAAATGCCTGCCGAGACCAAAGAATTGCCTGGGAAGCCTGTGACAGGATATCAACACTTGGATAATATCTCAAATTAGGGTAAGAACGGGTTTTTACGTAACCATGCAAGCTATCCAACCAGCTACCAAGCAAATGAGCTGGCATTCCGATTTTAGACCTTGCCTTGCTGCAACTTCTGTTAATGGAGAGTCCGAGAGAATAACACTTACCTAGACTAGCGCAAATTTAAAAGGCACGCCAAGCAGATCATTTAAAAGCACGCCAAGCAGATCATTTAAAAGCAAACCAAGCAGATCATTTATACGCGAAAGGCAGAATTGGCATTGCTTTATCACCCGTAGCAATGAATGTCCTTCAAAACATTTTTAAAGAAGATAAAATAGGTCTGTATGAACAGCCCGTCTTCAGTTGAGGTTCACATTCAACCCACCAAAAATGCCCCACCATGGTATAAGGGTAACCACAAGTGTTCCTGTCTGTTTACCTTCAAAGCAACTGGCTGGGTAGTTTTGTAGATTTCCTACCCCCACCCCCCCAAAAAAAAGGAGAAAAGAAAAAGAAAAGAAACACACACACACAAAAACCAAAATCCATAGAACATGACCATTTTAACAAACTTATCAGGAACGCACCGAATAGTGTGAGGTGAGAGACCATTAGAAGCCAATATCAGTGCTTAAGTCGGAAACTGTCCAAATCTTGCCAAACCCATCTTCTTAAATATCACCAGATACAATAATGAGACTTGGATTTTCCCCAAGCAATATACAAGATGCATCCCTACTACGACTGAAATGAATCTGGTTGCCAATTTTTGGTAAAAACATCATTGCAATAGCCGATGACTTTAATTGCTATCAAGAGTAATGTATGCATTAACAGACAAGCGCCCATATCGAAACAAACGTTAAAAAACGGGCCATAGGAAGAGGGTACTTTGAGTCCTAACGTGTCAACTCTCGATGTAAAATTGTTTTCAGTATGACATTGTTTGACTGTGCTGATATGGGCATAGAAACAAGCCCAATTCAAAAGTTTATTTCGAATCGGTAGCTCACAGGATTAGTATAAAAACGTCCCACAACAATGCAGTTAGTCCAGACGTTGTAACTTGTTTTGCCTTTCCAATACCATGGGCTACCTAGCGGTGTACATTTGTGGAATAAAAAAAAAGGGTTTGAGCCAAAATAGATGGTAGATCAATTTTTGCCTGTTCAACCTAAGGGGATGGGCAAAGTCACCTTTTATCATCATTTGGTACCTCAGAAATAAAGGAAGAGACGTCTTGTTTGCTTCACGATGCAATAGGCCTAAGCACGCATTCATCTTTTATATGGGCATGTTTGAAGAAATTTTCATATTACATGATTGTTATATCTATTCAATAGGTGGCTTAAATTTTTGCATCACTGTCACTGCCAGACCAGGCACCTTCGACCATAGCAAGTTTTACTACACCTTTTGGGCTTATTCAGGCAATATACTTGCAGTCAGACCACAATGACAATTCCTTCATACGATTTTGTGGTCATTAAAGACACAGTGCAAGTTGACACTTCTTAGACAATCTGTAAAATAAGACTTCTCATCACTATCGATACTTACTGCCAGTTATATAGCATGAAATGTGCATTTTCACTTGCCACCATTGCCAGTTTTGGGATGAACCGATTCATATCAGAATATTAGTGCACTACATTGACGACATTTCTCCTACATACGTTTTTTTCTTCTAATTAAACATCCTCAGTGGCTTACATTTTCCCCGAGATTAACAATCAGAACATGCATGGGTGACTGACACTACGTGTATTCCCGTCTTTTAAAGGACTGTCCAGCACGAAATACACGTTTCATTTTGGTTAACCATTGCGAGATATGTCTGTGGTTCCCCTCTTGTTCCAAATGACAGCCCAAAAATATAGTTTAAGTCCATTGGATGACCATTATTCACAGATACTCACATCATGTGCAGTTTCAAAACCTTCACTGACTCTTTGGAAGGAAAAAAATGAAAAGTACTCCAGGGCTCATCAACATTTTTTGAAAATCACTTATTCGCAGGAAAGTACATTTCAAAATCCATTTGCCTGTATGAAAAATCCATTTGTCCTGATACAAATTCTATAAACATCTTTTTTTTTCTCCTAACAATGCTAAGGCCTAGACAAACCATCTACCCTTAAAGGCATTTGCCGCTTATTGTCCCTTGAAAATTCGCAAAAAACTTGACAAATTTTACAACGATTCTAGCTGCAACTCTTCGACAGTGAAACCGGCAAAATATTAAAAATACAAATTTGAAAGTAAGCTATTTGCATGGGGTGACTAACAATGAAAAATACATCGTAATTTCTGGGACTATAGGACTCCGTATCCTGGGTAAACTTAAATAACCATTAAATAGTTGCATTGGTTTCAGGATCCTTTCTCGCTGCCTCTGATGCCGTAATGGGATGCATATCGTTTGCCTTCCTACCATGAATGCTATTGGTACATCATAGTAAATTTGCGTATACAGTATTGGCAAGTTCATCGGAATAAACGGTGTCCTTAAATCAAATTCAAACGAAAATTTTAATATTTGAAATCAGAAATTGAGTGGCGCACCGTCAACATCTTTCCTGCAACTTTACACAAACAGCTGCTTTGGCCATGTGGTCTGACGCACATCATATCACCCAATTGGTCAATTGAGTCACATGCAAAAATGAGCCAATCACGGCTCATGTCACAGGGTTTTTGTCATGGCTTTTGCCCAGTGAACATGTGTGAATATGCCGTAATTTACAGAGAGAACACACAAACGGGAAGCTTTGTTTATAGGGCAGCATGCGAGAGTAAAGATTCCAATGTTTATTGCAACAATTATTTGGAGTCACAGGCAAATACAGAAAAAGAGGGGATAGCGGGAATTGCCAAATGTGTCCCAAATCAGTCCATGAGACTGCGTCAGTTCACTGCAGATCCACTCCACACTGTCACTTGCGTGTGACTAGCAGTTGGTGCTGTTCTTGCTGGGGAAGTCATCTCATGGCACCTAGTCTTTCCAACACTGTTAGAACCCACCAATAAATAGCATTTGATGTTTATTTGCAGATGAATTCGCCATGCAAATTTTATTATTTTTTGACGCTGCTTTGACATTGTTGGGGCAGATCACACTGACAGTGAGAAGTGTGACCCCGCTCAGGAAGCCAATTACTGCCGGTACCTTTGATATCGTAACGGTATGTACGACAGAGAAAATGCCTAGTTGTGTTGACAGAAATAAAGTTCTGATGAATACAACTGCTGACCAAGTAATTGTTTAAACTTGGCATGTTTATCAATTTGCGATTATTATCACTTATCCGCGCCCCACGCACGTGCTGTGAAAGCTCTGGATATTTTTACAGATTATACCCCCCATAGTTCTTCAGCATGCTTTTTTAACGACTTGTGACAGGCAATGGCGCAAAGGGCATGAGTTTTTAAAATCGATTTGATCAAACTTAGTATCGAAAATTCCCAAATAGGCCAAACAGCTGAATCCAAAACGTAGAGGCCCAACATTGAAAAGATAACTTTCCTTTGGTCAAACAGTTAAGCTACTATTCAAAGTTAGAGACTGAATGGGAATGATAAGGACTGAGATGAGTAATTCCTATTAAATATTTCAAGTCAATTGCATGGCTGTTTTTCACAGATAACATTCCCCTTTTAAGAGAAAAGGGAAAATATACAGCGATGATCTGTATACATGCATCCTACTCAGACTCAAGCTACAAAACCCAACGCAAATTACACAACCCTTTTCAAAGCAATTTAATTTCTTTTTGACTTGGGTCAGGCATTGGCGGGAAAAGCATCGCTTGTTTAAACAATCCACTCAACCTTAGAACTAAAACGTACCAACAAGATTACAAAGATTCAGCAGAAGCATAACATTCAAACAGGCATTTTGGTATTGAGATATTGAACTACTATTACAACTGTAGATATTGTGCGGAACTTGCAATGCCAAAAATGCAAAAACATATTGAATAAAACAATACTGGAGGATATCAAAGCGTACAGCCTGACTTTATTAATTTCAAGGTGTCACCACAAAGGCCCTATACATCACGGCATAATTTAAATATTTATAGATCACATTCATGCAAAACTAGTGCTGCTTCTACAAGCGCTATATATCACGCCAGACACATATTGTATACACCTGGGGCCATAGGAAATCGTCAACCTATGAATCATGTCTAATGTCCCAATGTAAGTTATAGCTGGTACATTCATAAATATGTAAGTAATCATAATGGTGGTGCTGTTTTTTTATTGTTGCATGTTTAGCTGTGTGTGGTACCTGGAACGCTGAATAATACATTGCAAATTCTTTCCAGAAGCCAAGGCTCTTTTGTGTCATTGTACATTTGGGTGATAGGAGACACAATGGGTGCCTTTGATGAACAAAAACCAGCACTGCTGAATACGTAGGGTTAAGCATATTTAGTACCCACACCTTGAGGCCAAACCTCATGAACGTCTGTCAATTTGTTAACAAACTTCAAATTAAATTTCAATACACGATTTAGTGTTAGCTCTAACATTCTACGTTTGGCCATTAATAATGGTCTGAAGGCAGTTTTAACACAATTTAATTGAAAACTGAAGCAGTCTGTATAGGGATGATATGCGTTCGACTGAAAATCATCTTGGAAAGAACGGGAGGCTTTACTTTACTTTTCATCATAAACGATACATAGAAATTACTAGACAACACCACAAGCCCGCCAGAAGCTACAAGCACTCAATTACATGGTGAGTGCATTGCATACGAAGGGTTGCATACTATTTTATATGCAACAGTCAAGAGTCATCTGTGTAAAGTGACCATATAGCAATTATAGTAAAACAGGCTTAACCTGTAAAATACAACCTCAAACATTAAAATTACCATCTGGTTCTTCCAAAAATACAGTGCAAAAAATCACTGCGTAGTGGTTATTATGACTACAAGAACAATGAAAATAACCAACACCTTAAATTCCATCTGTTAGGAAGCAATATGAAGTCATCGCTCAAAAAAACCATGTTATTGCCTGTAAGGCAAAATCGCAATAATTGCATTATAACCTTGGTAATTGCCTTAAGGTCATCAATACATTGCCCATAATAATAGTTATAATAATGATGAGGGTAATTTTAAATCAGAGCAGCATGATGAATAAAGCAAACTTAGTAGAGACTCACTCGAAGTACATAAATAACAATTTGGATGTAGGTCTTGCATGTGGTTTCTGAGAAGACCTCTGTTTAAAGATTAGGAAAGTCTTAATGCACGAAACATGGTAGAGGTATATTTCTATTATGTTTGAAATGAATCTTGCACACGGTTTTAGAGATGAAGTTGATAATGCAATTGCAAACAAATGAATGAGCAGAAAACTACGTTTCCTAGAAGATACATTTGAGTCACAAGTCAGCTCACCTAATACAATAAATCAAAATGCCTTATGGAGCTTTAATTGCTAAGGATATGTTAAGCAATAAAATCAACTACATACTTACATTCAAGAAATTTGTAAGGCAACTAATTGCAAACACTCACTTGTGTTGGGCGGATTCTTCTACTGCATCTTCCATCTCATCTTCTTCCTCCTCTTCTGCTCTTTCTTCTCCTCCTCACGAGCGATGTCTTAAAGACATCAACAAAACGTTATGAGGCTTGATAGGGTTATGTATCCAGGCCGACCTAGTGTGGAGTTGTTTTTAGGTCAAGCTTACTTAATTTGTTATTCTCAAGGTTACAGGGTGACATGTGGAATTTGTTTCCCTGGGATAAAACTTTAAATACTCAACCAAATTTCATGAAACCTGGCAAGAATGTACACTTAGGTATATTTTAGAATCGGACTGTATCAGAATTACCTTGAACCAATTCTCAAGGTAAATGGGTCATTGATATAAAATCACTTTCCGCCCAATAAGTCTTAAAGGACCTAACCAAAATGAAGCTTGACAAGCATATGGATCTAAAAGGGGTCTCTGTAGCTAATGCATCTGGATCACCTTTACCCGAATTTCAAGGTCATTTATGTGAAATTGATTTTCATTCGATAACTACTGATAAACCTACCAAATGTTACTGCAACTTGTTTGGATAAAGTTATTGGGTAAGCCTTAGGTTAATATTGTAGGTCGGTCAACTTCATGTAATTCTAAATGTCATCCATGTAAACACAGTTTTTGTGAAGAACACAACAAAACCTCATGGAACTTGATTATGCACTTGGGTTGAACCTTTGCCGGGATTGTTTTAGGGTCACCTTGACCTGATCATCAAGTGTTCAATGCGGGTTACCTTCATTTAACCTAATTGTCCCAGGATCAGCTACGTTACAAATTTATTTTCTATGTAATAATTCTGGTCAAACTTTTGTGAAACTTAGTAAACTTATGTATTGAGATAAGTACTTAATTGTGATTGTACTTAGATATCCTTGTCAAACTTGTGAAGGCCGCAGGGGTATCAAGGCCATAGGGCCACTTTTGTATTTTTTCCCATGTGACAAAAACAAAACAAAAAAAACCAAACTAACAAAAATAAAGCAAAACAAAAAACAAAACAAAACAAAACAAAAAAAAAAAACCAAAACAAAACGAAACAAAAATATAAAAAGTAAAAAAACAAATAAAAACAAACAAACGAAAAAAAAACAAAACTATCATTATGCATAAAGAAGACTATACAGATGGCATCATCTTAAGCAGTAAGAGAAAGAAAAAGTACCGCCAAGAAACGTTACTATCAGTGACCAGACGTCCAACCTCAAACAGGATTCAATTACAGAAATTGATATAGGCAAGACTATAAACAAAAAACATGCATTTTGATATTTATTGCAGGACACAATGTTTGCAATCCAGCTTGACCGTGAAGACTGCATTAACTGCACTAAATCACAAGACAATTAAGATGGTAAAACCACAGGAAAAGTCTTCCATCCCCCAAACAAGCCAGGAATATGAACCTAATGGACACATGAGGACCAAGAGAATAATGCCGAAGGTCACCAGTCGATTTTATTGGCAAAAAATAACAGAGTATGTGATAGATATATTGGTAAAGCAAAATAAGATGTGAACATACTTTGGGCTTGATCACATGATCCATTTGGCTATTACTCGTATGATCTTGTTTCTTAACATTTGCTCCATAGCTAAGCGTGTTCTTGTCTATAATTTTAGGACCGTTTCGATATTTGCGGTTTTTTTTTGTTGTTGTTGTTTTTTTTTACAAGTGAGTTGACCTCAATCAATATTTTTTGCAATATCTTAGCATCTCTATCATCCTAAAGATGGGGCCCTGTCATTTATTTTCACCAAATACTAATACTTGGATGTGTTGACAAAGAAACACATAAAATGTTTGTAATGAAAATGCATCAGTGTTCAATTGCAAAATTTAACCAATGTGAACACTAATCGTTAGTGTGAATAGAAATTAAGTGGAATGTAACTTATCATTCCTGTTTTTTATATTCTAGGAAAATCTTGCAGCTGTGGTCAAGGGCCCGAGCAACTGAATAACCCTACAGGCCAAGAGTTTACACCAACCAGGTCCTGTCCATGGGTGAGACAGACTTATCCTCAAAAGTGAGTGATTAGAGCCCCTATCAGTTTACCATTACAAAGGCAGATTAATCAGCTGAAGCAATTATTTCTATCTACTGTTCGCTTGTAATATATTTGTCCCTATTTTCTCGCGCCACATACATACACACATATCTGTACCATATCAATACCAAGCCTAACAATTTAAAATATCCTAATTTCAGTTTCGATGCAGTCTTTTACGTCAAAGGTAAAGTCGGTATGACCAAATGGCCATATATCTAAGGCTAATAAAGATTACATCTATCTATCTATCTATCTATCTATCTATCTATCTATCTATCTATCTATCTATCTATCTATCTATCTATCTATCTATCTATCTATCTATCTATCTATCTATCTATCTGTCCGTCCGTCCGTCCGTCCGTCTGTCTGTCTGTCTGCCTGTCTATCTATCCATCCATCCATCCACCCATCTACCTATTCATATATCCATCCGTCCATCCATCCATGCATCTATCGGTTATTTGTATCTCTGTCTGTCTGTCTATCTATTTATCTCATACCTAGGCTGAGTCTTTATTTACTCCATAAAATTCTCCATGTTTCGCATTTTCTTTCTTTTCTTTTCTTTTGTTTGTTCTTTGATGTATTTTGCACGCATGAACGGTTTAACCTATTAATGCATTTGGATTTAATGAATATGGATCATGTTTAGTTAGTTATCCTCTTCAACTGATACACAGTTTGGTCATTTATGACCTAAATATAATTAATACTTCAATAATGCTGTTGTCACCTGACATTATACAGAAACTAATATTATACTTTTAAAAATGACTCATCAAATTGATTTAACCACTGAGTGGTTGAAGATAAGGTTCTGAGTGTCAAAACTGTGCATCGTAAAGTATGCAATTTAGATATGCTACGGCTTGAGCCATGGTAGGCCTGACTCCCATTGGTGCTCAAGTCTTGTCAGTATGATGAGCTGAGAACTAAAGAACAAGAGCAGGTGTACATCGTTTTTGCAGGATACTTATGTTGGAGAAGTGTGTAAGGTAACTAATTGCAAATGCTGACTTGTGTATGGGTCGGATTCTTCCAGCTTTGTTGGTATTGGAAGGACTTGCTGATCACAAGCTATTTCTCCAATTGGAACTTGGAAAGCATATTGTTTTAGTGCCTTTATCTTTTGGATTCATTTTGAACATAAAAACGGTTTAACCTGTTGTTGTTTTGAAATTTGTCACGTTTTGTGTTGCTCCTTAATTAGTCATCTTCTTAACTGTTACACAGTTTGGTCAATTGTAACCTTCTATCAGGTTGTGCTGTTGGAATCTGGCACACAGGTGCCTGCGAGGGAAACACGTTTTATGTCATGCAAATTTCAGCTTTCTCTGGATCTAGGGATGAGCTGGTCGTCCTTCCATCAAACTGTCGAATTTGAATAGGGCGGGAGGGTGGTGGGTGGGCACAAGGCAAATGCAAACACTATTCCAGTTCGTTTGTAGTTTCTCTACATTCACGGAATTTTTTGACCCGATCAAGGCAGCTCCCAAGAACATGGATGTTGGCAGGATTAGGTGGAAAAATTTGTGTCTCAGG
Source organism: Hermodice carunculata (assembly GCA_964020975.1). Lineage (NCBI taxonomy): Eukaryota > Metazoa > Annelida > Polychaeta > Eunicida > Amphinomidae > Hermodice > Hermodice carunculata. The sequence continues at coordinate 93,003,344 of OZ026625.1, forward strand.
GCGGAATAGATCGCTAAAACCGAATGTTTGTTTTACGAGATTAACGGCCTCATGATTATGAGTTGTAAAAAATAATTTTGGTTGTATCATTAGGCTCCCTTAATGCTGCAACATATTTCAGTATATTTTGTTTCTTTAGCATTTCCTTTACTCCTTAGAGTGAGGGATTATTGATCTGTGTCTTTATCAGAAATTGGCCTATTGTGATATTGAAACATATATTTATGTTTGTAGCCATGATAATTGTGCATACATAATGTGCGTTCATGGAGGCTTATTACATGGTCAATTGCATTAACACTAGATCGGCAAGTGATCCATTGGACAAGACACCTGGGATTTTTTATCTTTAATTGCAGCTGCATCATTTCCTGTAATTCGTGCTACTGGTGCCCGGTTGGACATGGTTACGGTCTATACGTTTTGTTGTCATAAATATACATACACACACACACATATATATATATATATATATATATATATATATATATATATATATATATATATATATATATATATATATATATATACATTGTGAACACTTAAGTAGTTTTAATTCAAACGGGTATATATATATATATATATATATATATATATATATATATATATATATATTGTATAGATTGTATGAAACTTAAGAAGTCTCTCTAGTTTCATGAATTTAAATAGGTAAAACATCCTTTGGCACAAAGTGTATGACCATCTGTTCCACATTTTTTTAACCAAAGTGGCTCTTGGAAAAGACATAATCATTGGGAGGTATCACGTCTTGTTCTGAATATCTCCTGTCATGCCCTTGTGTCAACTAATGTAAAGTGGATTTTCTCTTTTGTTGTAAAGCCGTACGATATTTTCCTGCTTCAGATACAACATATTCATGCACGCTGTGTTGGCATTTTTATCCCTGGCTTTTAGTATGCAGATAAAATACCATATTCCCAGTAAAATTATCTCCCGTGTCAGAAAGATATTTTGTTGGCATTATAACTCTTTATTAGCTTGGTCACTCAGAGTGGAACCATTAAAAACAAATTTACTGGTAAAAAGAACCCGACTTGACTGGTATAAAATCAGTTTGGATCAGTTCGTATCCACTTGGTGCCATAGAAATAGCTGAAATCTTAGGTATGGCGAAGTGAAGGACAACAACGAACACTTGTTTGATTATACTTTATTGAACAGTCTGTAGATGATGATTGAGGATAGTTTCATTCATTACAACGTTGACAGAGAGGTCATAAGACGTGGAACACAATTTAGTACCATTTCTTACTTGTGATATAGAGTCTAAATTGAAAGCTTGTAAGTTATTCAGCATTATATGATTGAAATTTCTGAAAATTGCTTGCTTGGGAGGGCATCCTTTGAAAGTCTCATTAACGAGCCGATATCTCAAACTGTAAGTAGTATCATTGAGTGCGGAGTTTGTAATTCGTCAAGCTAAAACTATGCCACGCTGTCTACAGCCTTGCACAAACGTACCCTCATGAGGGAGGATGTCATCTAACAGTATCTACAAGCGCTATAGCCATGAAGATGCTCACGAAATCATTTATATGTAATTTGCTTGCCTTCAGGTTTATATGTCTATTTGTTTGTTCATTTTGCTGTCTCTGTTTATCATTATATCAATTATATATGTATTTTTTAACACAGATTACATGCTCTACCTTTCCAGGCACAAGTCACTTCAACTGCAGAGCCTTGTCAGCGGAAATTCAGCGGTTGCTGAACAGGATCTTGTTGGAACAACTGGATACACTGGGAAAAGTGTACTGCATTTTGTTAAAATATAGCCCTTCCGAAAATAGAAAACATGGACAATATAATCGTATTATTTGCTATTGTTGTCGGATTGGTTGCAAGTATTTGCTTTATTTTGGGAGGGGTACATTTCATAAAACGTTTCTCAATCCGTATCATGGACAGTTCAATCCATACATCTTCAATCATATGGAGCGCGCCCTCCTAGAGCAATGTGTCATGTGACACTGTCTCAGACATTACGTTGTTTGTTTGTGCAAAGGAATGGATGATCCCATCGACCGGCATAAAAAGGTCACCTTTGACTAACAGGTCATCTGGCAAACGCCAAGAAATTGTGAATAAAAATTTACCAATGAATATTGGACATGTTCAAGTACTTTAAAAAGCAGGGATGTAACAGCAAAATCATTTGCGCTATGGATCGAAGGATAACTTATTGGCTTTTCTCAGAGGTCTAAGGGCGCAAAACCACTTAGCCTAAAAAACTTTGCTTTGTTTAAGTTTCAGGTGCAGCTTGACACAGCACATTAACTTGGACGACACCACAATCTCAAAATTGTTATGCCAAGTAGATGAAAGACAAAAATGGCGACCATTGAGGTCATTAGGACTAGAAATGCCAATGTTTAAATGATATGTGAAACATGGATACATAAGACTTCTTATAATGTAGTATACCAGGCGTTTTCACAGCATGAAGTAAAACCAAATATGCGACCAGTTTGTTTCATCTTCCAATGATATCAGTCGAAAGATAGCTAAACCTGTTATAACCTATCATGCCACTATTGCTGCGTTGATTACAGATGTTTATATTTTAACTCTAGTTTGTTTACCGTGACTTATGTATAAATTAATATTAATTCGTAGTAAAGATGAGAAAAGGAAGTAAAGTGGCTGCAAGAGTGAAATACATGGAACAAAAATGTGTAATGTCATCAGATAAGCTATGACGAAATCCAAACAGGTCAGATCATCGTTTGAATGCAACTTGGAAATACAGCACAGGGACAAACCATTATAAAATTGTGACTTGCAACTGAGCTTATGAATCCAAAGTTGTGTCCTGTTGTAATTTATGATCATTATATTATATTAAACCATTGAATATTTATTGAAACACAAGTGCATATACGTGTAAATAGTTACTTTTGTACCTATTTTGATACTTTGAATCCCGAATTTAGAAGCTTGGCAGAGAAATGGTCACCTAAGCAGATATGGACATTAAAAGTTTTGTTGCCATCTTGCTGCTATAAATCACCATAATTATAATGAAGTTAACGTAATAAAGAATACAGATTAGAAAATGTCACGTGTATCTCTGGTATACAAGGGTCAGGGGTCAAAGTTAACAAAGAGTAATTATAGACCGATCTCAGTCGGTATTCATGTTAGCAAGCTACCTGAAAAAGCTATACAGGAGCAGTTGCTTGATTACTTAGTACTCCATGACTTCATGAGTACGGATCAATCTGCATATTTGAAAAGACACTCAGCGAAAATCTGTCTACACAAAGTGCTTGATGACTGGTTAAGAAACATTAATGATGATTTAATTACGGCAATTTGTTTTTTAGATATTCAAAAATGCTTTGACACCATTAATTTTGACACTTTAAAGTTCAAATTGGGCAAATTTGGCATTGTCGACAATGAGTTTCAGAGGTTTTCTTCTTACTTATCTGAAAGACAGCAGATTGTAGTATGTTATGGCAAATAATCTGGACCATGTAGTGTAAAAATAGGAATCCCTCAAGGTTCTATCCTTGATCCTTCCCTCTTTCTCTTATAAGTAAATGACATTGTTCAGTACGTTAAGAATGGATCTTGTAATTGTTTTGCCGATGACACTATAATTTACACGACCGGCATTAACGAGGAAGAAGTGAATTCTGCTATGCAGGATAGTTTGGACAGTGTTAACTATTGATACAACAGAAATAGACTGTCAGTCAATGCCGGGAAGTCAAAATGTATGCTTATAAACCAGAATTACAGTAATGACAAACTACTTAACCTTTATATGAAGGGATAGGAAATACAAGTCAATGAAGCAAAATATTTAGGAGTGTAAGTGGATGATCGTCTAAACTAGTCCCTTCATTCAAAAAGAATACATGTACAAATGATGTCTAAAATTGCCATTTTAAAACGTTTGAGCAAGAGTTTACCTGAAAGTGTACTAGAATTAATTTATAAGGTCACAATATTACCCAGTATTAAATATGCTATCACTGTATGGGGATCACGTGTCAAGGGATTGAAAATTGCTCAAAGACTACAAAACGCTGCCTCTCAAGTAACTAAAAAGAATTATGATTATATTAATACAAGAGGGGAAGAATTAGTTGAACAATTAAAATGGCCAACTATGGAAGAGCGGCAGGAATTTCACACGACGGTTTTAATGCATAAATGTGTCAATGGTTTAGCCCCAAACTACCTATGTGACCAAATTACGCTAGTCAAAGACATCGGCAGCTATAACACAAGATTGTCAAATAGGTTCGATATTTTTATTCCCTTTCCGCGTAAGGAGAGTTTTAAGAAATCGTTTGTTTATCATGGTGCTATGTTGTGGAACAATCTTCCCGACTTTTTAAAGGACATAAATAATATTGAAGATTTTAAAACTGGACTTAAACAATATTATTTTAACTGAACAAGGTGTTGCAATGTTAACTTTTATCAGACATATTTTATATATATTTACTTGTAATTTTATATCTATCCTTGATTTGTTTTGATCAATTGTCAATAGTATCTTTTATGCTGTAAAAGTGCCCTGTGGAAGAACAGCCCATGGCTGAACAGGTCACGCTGTATAAATATATTCAATAGATAAATAAATGAATGAATAAATAAATAGATAGATAGATAGATAGATAGATAGATAGATAGATAGATAAATAAATAAATAAATAAATAAATAAATAAATAAATAAGCCAGCGCTGCATCACTTACAATAGTTGTAGCATGTAGACCTGCTATATGTGCTAAAAAAACGTTGATGCCCGACGTAATACATATTCAGAATGCATTTTATTTGTAGCCCATTATTTTTAGGTCAAATTACGACTACTGTATCTTTATATTGTAAACCTTTCCCAAAAAGTATCATTTGGCAGAATAAACGTGTTATTTCTCCTGCAGGGGAAGGCACATTTAATAGCTAGGATATAATTTCGCTTAGGTAGTTGCAAAAATTTCTTAACGTCGACCTTGGGAAGGTCAAAATGGCCAAAGGTGGTAGGATATTACTTAGCATTTTTTGACAGTGACTGCCCAACAGTTTCAATCTGACTTAAAAAAACTGTGGACAAAAAGAAGGCCAGATCTAGGCCTTGGATTTGTCTATCTTACTTGGCACATAAACCCGGACGTACCTACCGTAAAAGAGTACAAGTTTTCCCTCACTGACTTTACATCCGATTCAATATTTGTGGATTAGCTGTTATCTTGTGTAAATTGGCCTGCTTTCCTACAAGGGATTGATTTTTATGTGGTTGCAGAGTTAATAACCCGTATTCTCACGTTTGAAGTTGGGACCAGAATCACCTTTAAATCATCACAAATTCATTAGACATCAATTTGTTTCCACGGAAGTTTGCATTATGACACCGCTTATTAGCAAGCAATTGAACAAACCCACACAAAGATCGATTAATAATATACCAGACATATGTACATTTAAATAGGGTATGTAGGCCTGGTCCTTTATATGATTTGTATCCAGCATTCACCGTTACTTGTTCCTTTAATTTCCAAACCTATAGTCCGTTAGGAATCAAATACCAACAAACAGAAGCTTAATCATAGCACACATTGTGTTAACAGAACATCCACCAATTTTCTAGTCTGGTGGGCCTACAGTTCTTAGCCTTTTTTTCAAATTGTTGCAAAGGTGTCTGCAGACGCGGATGTTGTACATACACACGGTGGAGGTCATTCCAGCAGTTTATCACAGGCTGGAAGAGATAAAGAAAATTTAAACGGATTTTCAAGTGATTTAATGTTTCAATCACACATAAAGTTATTATTGTGTCATTGTATCTAGATGTACTCTGGTAAACTTTATCAGTTGAACGGATTTTCAAGTGATTTAGTGTTTCAATCAGACATAAAGTTATTATTATGTCATTTTATGTAGATGTACTCTGGTAACCTTTCCCCATAAATGGAGGCCAAATTAAACAATACTAATGATGATGATGATGATGATGATGATGATGATGATGATGATGACGACGACGACGACGACGACGACGACGATGATGATATTGCCCTCGGTTGAATAAGTTGTTTTTGTTGAACTTGGCAGTGGCATTACCAAAAATGGAGAGCTAATCACGGCTGCTTAGCTGGGTTTGTTCAGTTATTCGGGTTGAGATTTTAAACCAGGTGACCTTTTGATGCTGCTTCCAAACATACATAGCGGCTCGGCATAAAGACATGCTCTACGATGTCGCTCACCATGCGTCTGTTAGATCACATCACTATGCACATAACTATTGTGTTACTCTTCAAACAGGGAAAAAGAAGGAGAGGAGTTTATACCCCAGGATGGCAGCACCTGACGGTGTTCATTTGCATACATTTGCCTATGCGACAGACTAAAACTTCCAAGGTTGTTATGCAAATAAATAAGACTATGCAAATGATCATCCTCAAGTGCTGTCCTCTGTGCTCCTGAATGGGTCAATTGGACTTGCATGACAGTTTTAGGATGGACAGATACTTTAAAACATTTGTACAATGCCTTTGTCCCTGACGTCCCGAGTGTTGTAGCTACCACACAGTCGAGGTTTGTGGCCCTCATGTAACTACCATCGCAAATACTGCCATGGTTGCAATGGACAAGTGCAAACCGGCAGGGTAGGATACCTCAGAAAGACAATTATCCTGGTGATTTGCTCCCATAACGGAGATAACACTGCCTTGTCAAATCAGTTCAAGGATATATCAATATGTTCATATGCCCAATACAAGATGTGCATCCAAGTAACCAAGTACAGATTGCGTTGTTTTGCCGTTAAAATGCACCATTCCCCAGCCTCTTCCACTTCGAAAATTATCGTATATAGTTTCACACTTAATTAGGTGTAGGAGGACTGTGGTGGTACACAAAGTTTTGATCTAGTATGGCTCAGTGACATGGGTCACTTGATGTAGTCTCCAGAACACCACATGGTAATATAAACGCCGAATATCACATCTTGTGTTTGATAGAAATGACGGAAAGTTCACTAGCTTGTGTTGAAAGGGATGAGCTTTTTGGTGTTTTTAAACCAAATTTGTTGCACATTTACCATTAAGATTAGCATTTCCATTAGACAGGGGCTTTCATCTAAATAATATATGGCATTGCATCTGTAAAACATCTGCGAGTCGTGTCATTTTTGTACATTGCGTCTTATATCATATTAGAAATACATTTACGCAGCTATAATGTTTAAATTATGGGTGCACATGAAGACAACATGCTGGGAGACACGACGCTATTGGTCTCGTGCCTTTGTTTGTCTTAGGCCATGAATGGGCTTTTGGGGAGGATGGTTTTCTTTTCCCATGAGTTGTATTTACACATTCGGATGATTGCTTTTGCCGACATTGGTATGTATTTTAAGTAAAATTGAAGAAAAATTTAGATTTGAATTCAATCTTTTATCGTGTGCTATCATCAGTATGGCAAATTAGCGAGCCACAAAATTATATTCTTTGCAATACCGCATATCTTGCGGTAACACTGCTTCCTGGGAAAGCGCCCATCTTCATAGTTAAAACATATATTTCTATTTTTCTAACTATGAAGATTTCACAGTAACAAATTTTCACGATATATAATAGAATATCCTCTACCTAATCAAAGCATCTTAGGCACTAAAAATGTGGTTTTCATAGGGTTATAATTTAAGGATAAAAACGAACGGGGATGAAAAGTGGTTCTCTTAATTTAGAAATGGTGTCAACGGTGCCATTCATTGGATAATTTTTACAAGCACCCACACCCATATATATACATACATATATATATATATATATATATATATATATATATATATATATATATATATATATATATATATATATATATATATATATATATATATATATATATGTGTGTGTGTATATATATGAGAGAGAGCGAGGGAGGGAGAACCTAAACCATTTGAATTTATCATGTATGTTTGGTATGTATGTAGCTTTTTTCTAAAAAATCATTATTTTTGGAACTTCACACATTACATGAAAGGCACCATGCAGGTTTCTTCTCTATCTGCTGTTTTTAAGTATCAGCATTATATACAGTTTGCTTTTAATTAAGAGAACTTTCTTTGTGATACGATATGAAAAAGTGTGGGCAAAATATAAAGTACTGTAAATTTAGCATGACATACAACAGACGTTATTGAAGTTATTCCATCGACTAAATGAGATTAAATTCAGTGCCATTTAATAACCAAATGTCTTTTGCGGTCAACGCCAATAAGTAGTCGGTTTTACAACAAACAGCACTTATATATGGTCTGAGACCTCGAATTTAGAACTAAAAAAACAGCAAACGGCTGGGACCCAAGTTATATATATATTGCACCAATTCAATGATGATCAGAAATACGCTTTAAGTGTTTTTCTAGATTTATCCAAGGCCTTTGATACAGTGAACCATAAGATACTTTTGGATAAGTTATTTTACTATGGGATCAGAGGTGTATCTCTGGACTGGTTTTCTTCCTACCTAACAATTCGGTCTCAGTTTGTGCATTTTCAAAATGCTGATTCTGATTTCTTAAATATAACATGTGGAGTTCCTCAGAGGTCAATACTAGGTCCCTTACTTTTTCTTTTATATGTTAACGATTTATTTAATGCATGCCCCGACTCTTTTTGTCTTTTATTTGCAGATGACACAAATTTGTTTTTTGCTGACAAAAACTTTGATACTTTAATACGTAGAACAAATATCACTTTACAGTTGATAACTGATTGGTTTTTTGCTAATAAGTTATCTTTGAATGTTGACAAAACTAGCTTTATGATTTATTACAATAAAAGGAAGAGATATATGCAAGATAGTTTTAAAATTGAAATCAATGATATGGAAATTTCACAGGTGTCTAAGATTAAGTTTTTGGGAGTTTGGATGGATGAACAACTTAACTGGAAATCCCATATTACATATATATCAGGTAAAATTGGAAAAAATATTGGTATTATGAAGAAATTACGACATAGTGTGGGTAAACAGATGCTTGTAAATCTATATTATGCTTTAGTGTACCCATATTATACTTACTGTAATATAACTTGGGCCAGTAACTACCAAAGTAACCTTGATAGTTTGGTAAAATTACAAAAGAAAATACTTAGGGTAATAACTTTTTCCCATTTCAATGCTCATACTGAACTTCTTTTTAATAGTCTAAGAATTATGAAATTTCAAAAATTAAATAGATTTCTAACAGCTTTATTTATGTTCAAAGTTGTACATGGACTACTTCCTGCTATTGTCCAGAATATTTTCTTCATGAATATCGATGTACATACTCATGTTACACGTCAGAGATACAATTTTCATATTCTTCCTTGCAGAACTACTCTGTTATTATTCTCTTTGAATTACCATGGATCTAATGTTTGGAATAACTTGCCATTGTATTTGCGTCAGATTGAGAAGTTTGGTTTGTTTAAACGTAAACTTCGATTTTTTGTTATAGAACAAGACTTTAATTAATTCATTTAAGATTTACTATAAATTTGCATACAGTTTTGAACATGTATAATTACCCAGAATTCACTGTTGCTTATTTGAGATTATACACTTAATGTTGTTATCCACAGTTTACAGAGAGTTTATAAGCCCATTAGGGTTTCACTCTCTAATTTTCTCATATAATGTATTCCTATGTATCTCAATAAATTTGACTTGACTTGACTTGATTCTTCAGTACAGGAACATTTATCGTGATGATACATACTCTGTTTTTTACTTTCCAATGGTCCTAAACTCAAAGTTCATCTCTACGTAGTAATGTCTTTGTTGACCGTTATGGCATTTCCTATGCTGATGTATAACAATAATAAGACTGATATGACTTAAGTAGATGGGTTTTACAATTTAAAGAAGATCTCCGAAATACTGGCACACACATGTATTTGTATGTTGTTGCCAGGCGGCACGAGAATCCATGAACGTTCTGTATTTTTTCCATTCATTGAAACATATTTTTATATATTATTCACAGTAAACAAAAATGAATTGGATAGGAAACAAGCTATAGATTACGTTATATAAATTCCGTTCCCTACACAAGTAACACAGTCGCAATGAACATAGTCAAGATGAACAATACAAATAGAGCTACAACCGTAAATCATGTGCCATGGACTGTTTAATGATGGCAAGATGAAAATGCAACTGAAGAAGAGCAAAGTTTTCTGAATTAAATTAGTATTGAAAGGAGATAAACGGGAAAGAAATCGATGGCAAGTCATAATGATACATAGAGTTTGTGGCAAATTGTGCATGTGGCTGTCACTATATGTTGCGCCAATGTGTAGTCTGTTAACGTAATGAGACCTGCATGCAGAGCATAATGTCAAGTAATGATTGCTTGTATTACTTTCTATCGACCCAATCAAATTGTCTGACAGAAATGCCACTGGCAAACATAGCCAGCGTGCCTCCTTGCATGGCATTCTGCTCAGAAGGGAGTATTTTATAACCACTACTTCCCCAGCTTCCTTTGTGGAAAGCTTTAATTATAAATAACACTTTTTATCAATATTGTCACTTACCGTGACAGGACAAGATCATTATATGTCGAAGCACATATATACAGCGTCGAACGTTCCTATTCGGGCATCTATAATCTCAATGAAAGTTCTCCCTTGCCAAGTACTTTATCTTTTATGAAAAGTGATGAAGTCGAATTGTTAAGCCACTTTGTGACGAAAATTTGCCTTTGCGATGACGCAATATACAATTTATTCACAATTTTATCGCACGGAATTGCGGCTCATTTGGTGGCTGCATTCGTCAAACATGGCTACTGTCCGTCATAGTTTGAACACCGGGGTCTGTGACGTCAGGGAAAGGCGCTTCTGCAACAACTCCGATTGTAAACATTGACTCGCAGCAGTGAGTGGTGCAGATGAAGATACAAATACAAGCTTCATTTATCCTCAGTTTTTTTTTACAACGAAGTAACATTAGCTTCCCAGCTATTTTGATCGAGTGTGAATTAGACAGTGTCATTACCATATCCAAACCGTAGTCCTAACAAAACAAATCCAAGTCAATTCCGACCAAAGGCAATGTTCCTTGGTATGTATAGCTGAAAAATATAAATTTATAGTTCGTATTTACCCAAAAGAGACCAAAACGTAACTGCAAAGGTCCATAGGGGGAAAAAACTTTATCTAGTTTTCACATGACAGAATGCAAAAAGTTTTGTTTGAAATTATAGGCCTATTTCAGTAAATTGGCTTGAACATTTGCATCATTCATGCATATACAGGACCATACAATTTATGAAAAGGGACCAAAATTTGCAGCACATCAGAGAATTTGTAAGTGGAGGTTCTTAACTTGTTGCAAATGTCAATAAAATTCAGTATTTAAAAAGGTACTACTTGCAACCACCATCTCAACAATGATCATCATCCATATAAGTCCACAAAGCGACACCAACACCAACATCAATCCATCAGAAAAGCCCTCTAGGCCTAAAATGACCATCAATAAGAATCTAAACAACATGATTATATAATTCGATGTGTTTTAGGCATGTAGTTAAAGACATGATGTTGTTTTAAATGAGATAAACTAAGAGTATTTCAAAAAGTGTTTGAATTTCCAAATAGAGTAAGTACATTGGTTCAAATGTTAAACATCAGCCAGAAGCAAATGATAAGATAAAAGTAAAAGCAACCTCTCACAATGATAAAAACATAAAATATGTACCACATGATAGAAAATAGTACTTATAAAACATTTAGATAAATAATAAAATGCATATGGATCGGGCATGAGAGACTTTGTACAGGATCAAACAACGGTAAAAACGGGGTGCAAGTAATAAATTATTGTTGACAGAAGGATCATTTTCAGGAAAGTATATCTAATTGTCTGAGTAGTATTTTATAAATAGGGAAGTCTTTGGCTGTTATGAGCTCATTGAGGAGCGAGTTCCAAATGTTAATACTGAAATTCCTAAAAGAAGGAAGACTCCCTTTGCTTGCGTGACAGATTGATGCTCTCGAGGTATTTTTTTGCTCTTAGAGAATAGCCATGAGTATTTGGTTTAAAGACACTGTTTATATATTCAGGGATGCTGCCCTGGACAGCTTTATGAACTTCAGTGGCTTTTCATTCTAGACCATTCCAAAGTTGGTAGATCTGCCATCTTCGAGAGAGTGCACTAATCCAGATCGTACCGATCAAAAATTAACTGCAGAGTACTTAACTGAATGAATAACAGTGTGATCATGGCCTACTGGATTAAAATGGGAATGCAAACAAGAAACTGTTCCCGCTTGTCCTGTCCGAATTCATCCACCATCGTCAACTGATGTTGGAAGGCGCCACAGGCTAAGACAAAGCCGGTCTTTGCCCGTGCAGCTGGGACTCCTCGAGTCTGTGCCCACACTGATCATGCCACAGCTGCAGTGCCACGGAAGATGATCAAAGCTGGCGCTTGCGAATTTAGACTGGTAAGGGATGCTTTTCAACAGTCATTGTGCGAAAATTACTATATAAGTGACTGGTTGAAGTTTGGGCCTTTGAGTACTGGCATGTTATAGCCCATAATGAAGAGGCATGCCATTTATTCTATCGGTGATTTGCTGTTGTGTGTGCAATGCGCAATATGCACATTAATTTGCCGTCACAAAGCACGAGTGTGACGCCAGGCGATCACAGGTGACGTGCGCGTCACATCACTGTCACAGACGGGGCCATATGTCCATTTCTCACAAAATTAGCGTATATTTTTTATTTACTTTTTTTTTTGAGAAATTTAAATTCACAAATGCCAAACCTGTATTCATCTAGTACTTCCCGAGCCATATATAAAGAAAAATGTTCATCTGCGTTGTATAAGTATTCTTTATTTCCAAAATATTAGTAATATCCCGCTTGTCCCTACAGGTACCGACCTCGCGCCACATCCCGCCAAGCGAGACTAGACAATCAGATAAGCAGATCTCTTGCGGGAAATTAATATACATATCTCCTATTGTCTTAGTTCAGTGACGTCTACCCTATTCTTTCCACACATTGCTTTACTTTCTCCTATTTTCATGCAAAAGGGATACATCAGGACATGCCCTTGTTCCCGATCGTTTTTTATTTCTTCTTCTTTTAGCAAGGGAAATATATCTAAACCAAGAAAGTAGGCTATCTCCCGCGGTTACCAATACCGGCAGTATTCGCTGCACATTACGACAGGCAAAACAGTAGCACCTCACGCTGTGTGGCTTTTGCACATTCACGCTGCGGTCAAGTGCTTTTGTATTCCACTCTTTCGTAGTTTGCGGCATGCTACAGTGGTCATTATTTAACCGTTCAGGCATGCACCGGACTCGCAGATGCTTTTCATTCGACTCTTTACCTTCACATATCCCGAGCCTTGTTACAAATCACGAATTAGAGTAACACTAAAAGTGTATCCCAAACCTTGTAATAAATCACTAAATATAATAAAACTAAAAGCCTGTTGAGCGTGGGCTTATCATTTAAAATTCAACTACTTTTGAATTTACATTTGCACTGTCTTAGCGTGCAGCGTACAATGCCGGTATTGGCTATTGACAACCGCACAAGATGGCCTACCGTAAACCTCAACCAATCCCTTGTATGAGATTTTTGCATCATGACTTTTGAAAAATATTCCTTACCAATACCACTCTAAATTTCCCAAGCGCCAGCTTTGGTGATATTCCTTGGCAGCTACGGGAAGGCATGGTTCATAATGGCCATGGACTCAGCAACAGTTGCACCGGCAAACTTGACTGGCTTAGTTTATCGTAGCCCGTGGCTGCTTCCTGTAAGACTGAATCCCTCTGTACTTCACCCTTCCTTCCCCTACATATGTCCCCTCTTACTCAGTGGGTTCTTCTTCGGTAAAAGGACAGCTGAAACTGAGATCCAGCTTATTCTCTCCAATGTTGCTGCCCATGCTTTATCGCTGTCCGCCAAGGTATAACATTGATATTGATTCCCTTTCGTGATGTCACGACTCAGAGCCCGCTTGATAGCCAAAAAGGCGCGAACTTGTCAACTTCGGGCGCGTCATGGGCAACAAAATTCTTTTGCAAATAAAGTTATTTTCCTGATCGAATACGGCAAATTTTCTTCAAAAAAGTACTCCAACACTCCAAGTCCTTCACTTCGAACAAGATGAATCATTTGGCTTTTGGGACCTTAAAGGTATGGTCGGTCTCCATATGTGACATTATGAACCACAGCGCAATATAACAAATGTGCATAGAGAACTACCAATCTATTCATCAAGACATAAACCTCCGATTCACAACTTTCGATACTTAAAATTACCTTTCCCTCACAAATTAATGATCTACGAAAATACTGAATTTATTATCAAAATGGTTAATTTTGTAAAGTCAATGTTCTTGGTTTTGAGTTCTTTTTTTGGTGAAAGAAAAAGTTATGAAGCACCCCCCCCCCGCCAAGTGGCATCAAGCCAGAAAACAAATAGTGCTTCAAATATACGAAATATGTTTATAATATATTTCCATATACCTACATTGATAAAATGTATTTGTACTAAATACTATGGATGTAAATATAGCCAAAAGTTGTACATCAAATTGAATTTTAGTCACCCACTCTTATTTATATTCTGGACTGTTCAAAGGAACTTTAAACAGCAACGTGTACCAAATTAACATTTCTAATTCAAGTGATTATCAAAAAAGAAACGAATGGTGCTCGACCTGTATGTTACAACAAAAAGTACTCTATCATCGTGAAGCAGGCTCTTTGGCTTACTTTGACAATTTGTAATATCACGAGGCTATCTTTAAGAATTTTGCTTCAGGATGAATTTTCCCAAACTATTGGTGCAAAGATTTTAATACTGCGCATGGTAATGATTTCTATGCAGGCTGTGGTCAGACTGCCTGTGTTAAACTTGCTATGATACTCTGTAACAAAACTATTAAAGCAATGTTTTCATGTTTATGTGATTACTCTAGGGATATTTGGAACTTTGTTTCGGGGCTACAAGAGTCGGTTGTATGGTGCCAAATTCCACAAGGGATTAAAAAAATGATAGTCCCACTTTTCACAGAGTTTTACTGTTTGAATATCATGACGAAATTAAGAAAGTCATTAATAGCGTAGCTATGGACCGTGCCGTGGAATCGAGGAATCTCAAATGGCTGAGGTGCTTCTTAAAATTATCGTTAAGAAACATATAATTTTTTTTCCAGGACATAGACTTGAAAAAGTCTTTAAGATGTTATTAAATATTTAAACGGTCTGCTTTTGGTGAAAGTTATCTATTTAATGCAAATTACTTTCCCGGTGCACGATTAGAATTTTTGGCCCGCACCAGGTGTCTGGGTGTTGGGGAAGATCTGGAAAGATGGGGTTTATCAGACGAAAAAATGTCCTTTATGTAAAGATGGAAGAGAAGATTTAGCATATTTCTATTTGTCTGCCCAGCACTAAATTATATCAAGTTAGAGGTATATATAAATTTGGAAATCAATTCTCTGAATGAGAATTTTAAACGTTTTGTCCCATTGAGTGGTTAATCTCTACTTTTGATGCGGAGGACATAAATTATCACTTACAGATACAATACTTATTTTACCATACGAAGATTGTTTGATTGATAACAAGGATGCCTGATTATTTGTATATATTTTGAACGCATCATGGAATTTTTCCCCGTTCCGTTGGTGCTCCCGCTGTAAAGGGGACGTTTTCCTAATAAGGTATTATTATTATGCGCTTTGTGGTTTTTTGTGCCCCCTCTCATCAGACGGAATGGTTTTGAAATATGTGTCAATTTGACCATGACTGGTTTCCCATGGAGTACTAGATGACGTTGTTGAAACATGTCAGCATATAGAGGTCCTTTCATGTCTACACTTTGATCATTATCTGGGTTGGAATTTCGTAATGCCAATCCAAAATTCAGACCAACCAGAGGGTCTGTTCCATCCATGTAATCTGCATTGTCTTTAAAGCACAGCTGAGTTTCCGGTTGACTTTCTTTTGCATCTTCAGTGTAATTCAACACCGTTTCCGTGTATGCTTTGTATGGATTCAGTTGTCCATCACGCACCAGTCTGTTTTGCCAGTATACTTGAACATCCAACCACAGACTGTGGAAACTCAAGGTAACAAACCTGCTTATCTCCACCACCTAGAGCATAACCTTTATGCTTGGTGATGCGTTCACACGTTACGTACAGTGGCGTCTTTTACAAATCGATCAAGTCAGTCCCTGTATTGTCTATATAGAATTGTACTGGGTTGGCCTCTTGCACCGGAGCTAATGGTAATTTATCTAGCAATTGAATTCTCTGTATATTTTGACCAGTTGGGAACTTGTCAAAATTAACAAAGGCCATCCTGAAGTTTTGTTTGCTACCCTATTGTTTGCTTTATCATTCTTATAGACTTTGGGGAATTAAGCAGAATTGATTAAGGTTAATTGACACATGTTAATGGCTTATTTGTAAACAAACTCACGCGGTTAGACAGAACTAACGCTGTGATTGGTCCTGTTCTCATTAGTGAGACTTTTTGGAGCTAATCTGTGAGGTTATTTTTAGGCGGCTTAAATTTATCATAGTAATTTTTTCATGATTGCTATCAAGACACGGTGAGCTTTATAATTTCCAATTTTAATCCGTTTGAGCTCCCCCCTCTGGGGGTATCTATATACAGATGCCGTGGAAATCCCCTGAAAAGTTTAGACAAAGGTGAGGCTATACTTTTTTAATCTCCTGTGCAATGTGGGACCATCATTTTTTAATCGTCTGTGCAGTGTGGGATCGACATATTTTGATCATCTGTAGAATGTGGCACCACCCAGCCGATTCTTATCGTTTTAGGTCCTAAACAGAATGAAATCCATTACTCCTTTTTTCTGTATATCAGTCTCAATAATGCATGGTCTGACTACATAATGTATTCTTTTGCAAAGGCAAGGTTCAATGTAAGTAAATAATTTATAGCTTGGTCTTATATTCAATAAATCTGATGAATAAATGTCAGTAGCAACCAGTCGATATCAGAAGGAACATGTACTTAGGAAATCTCCCAGTTAACGGATGGATGAATAAATATATGAACTTAGGAAACACATGGACTTTCACAAGTCTGTGGTGCATGTCCCTATTTTCCCATGCCGCGGTTCCACCCAGAAGTGCGATACATTCTCCCCTGCACAAAGTTAACTGTATAATTGTATGTCAACTACCATTATACAATATTTTGTTATTAAGTGCTGTCATTTTTAACCCACCGTGACATTTCCACCCTGACAGAAGACCAAGTCAACACTGTCCTTGGCGCGCTGTGGGCGCAGAGTTCACCAAGGGAAGCTGTTGACCATATGGGTATGTAATTTGGAATGATCTTCCTTGCAAGTTTCATCCAAAAGTTTAAAAAATACTATGAATCCCTAATTAATAAAATACAATTAGCAGATCACTTTTATAAATTATTGGAGATAAAGCGTCATTAGGGTGGTCTGAGTTAACTGGTCGACACTGCCGCCGTGCTGGTGTCAACCGTAGCGGCGGTTGAGTCGCAGTCAGTGTTGATCCCATTATCATGTGATTTACGCATGCCCGCACAATTGAAGACGTTGCCGAGGTGCCGGGACAATTTTGTGAAAAACAAGTACTTTATGTAGTTTCATTAGGTAAGATCGTATAAGAATTTGTGGTGGAAATAGTTAGAGATAAAGTAGGAAAAATTTGAGAGCGTAAAGTTAGGTATTTTGCATAGGTTTTTTAGATTTTGCGTGTGACATAATAGATCAGAGCAAAAGTCGCCATTTTGGAACTGCGGGTTTTTCAAAACAAATTGAAGGCAAGTCAACTGGTTAGTCAAAACAGCCAACAATGGGAAAGAAGGTAAGAGGTTATGGAAAGAAGAGTAAGAACGGGGAGGAGACACAGGTAAGGTTTTTAGAACCAGTAGAGACGGACGGTGGGGAGTGGGATGAGTTTATTGCATATAGCAGGTGCAGCATGTGGCAGGAGTTGGCAGAGACGGGACTCACGTGCACAATGGAGGAGGCTAAGGAAATTGAGTTTATATGTGGTAAGTGTGAGAGGATGGAGAAATTAGAGGCGGATCTGATGAATGTAGAGGCAGTGCTGTTTTTAATAAGGGCAGAGACACAGGTAGATTTGGAGGGGGCCAGGAAGGGGGTCCGAGGGCGAGGAGGGGTGCCTGGGACAGGGGAACACAGGAGGGTAACCAGGGTGGGTAGGAGCAGAGGGAGAGGAGAGTGCCAGGTGGTAAGGGGGAGGAGAGAAGGCTGGGTGAACAGAGGGAGAAAAGAGAGCCGGGTGAACAGGAGGAGGTGAGGGGACCAGGTGAGGTGGGAGGAGGGTTGCCAAGGGAAACGAGTGAGGGGCCCAAGGAGGCAGTGGTGACAGGGAGTAGCATAGTGAGGAAGGCCGATAGGGTCTTCTGCAGGGACAGGCTACATAGGACAAGGGTGTGTCTCCCAGGGGCAAAGATCGGGGATGTAGATGGGGAGTTGGGGGCTCTGATGAAGAGCAGTGGTAGGGATCCGAGAGATCATCAATCATCCAGGTTGGAACGAATGACCTTTCAGACATGTACTGGGATGGGGAACAGGAGAGATTAGTAGGGACAGAGACCATTTTGGAGAGGTATGATAGGCTCCTAGACAGGCTAGAGCAGCATAACTGCAACGTCCGGGGGAATGGTGATATAAGCAAGGTTTGGGATGAGTGGGGGGATGGCCAGCAGGATTGTGGCAATCAATAGGGGGTTAGAAAGGAAGTGTAGGCAGAGGGGCTTTGACTTTCGGGATGTGTGGGAGGACTTTGCTGCAAAGAGGGAGATGTATGTAGAGGATGGGCTACACGCAAGCTCGAAGGGCAGGAACAGGCTGGGAGAGGTGTACAAACAGTGGGCACAGGTAAACTAGATACCCCAGCAGCTACCAGGGAGTCAACAAAGAAAATGAATGGAAATCAACAAGGAAAAAAACAAACAAGGAAGAAATGGAAAAATAAGAAATGAATTGAAGTTTGGCTATGTAATTGCCGTGGATGCAAGGGAAAGATAGCAGATATTGGAGCCGTTTTGGAAAGTGAAAGTTTGGATATCATTGCTTTGACAGAAACGCATATTCAAAAGGAGGAAATGGGATTGATTGAAAGCCCAGAAGGTTACGACATGAATAGTGAAGGAAGAGGGAGTGGACAGAAAAAGGGAGGTGGAGTTGGTTTCTTGGTTAAGAGGGGGTAAAATGGCATGAAATTAGGCAAGACAGCTGAGAGGATGACCGTGAAGTTAAAAATGGGATCCAGTGGCTTGGCATTGAATCAAGGGGGAATAAAGTAGCAGTAGATGTGGTATAAGTTGGACGCGAGGGACTGAATGAATGGAATGATCAAACATATGACAGGGTCAAGATGATGACGAGTGACATACAGCAACAAGGATAGAAGGTTTTCATTGCGAGGGACTTTAACGTACACATCTGAAATGGATGGGAAGGGATACAAGGAGGGGAAAGAGAAATTAACGGAAATGGGACAAGACTTCTCAACTTTACAAGGGAATATGGACAACGAATAGCCAACAAAGATGTCCAGTGTAGAGAGAAGTGGACATGTGCGTTAGGTCAAAGACAGGCAACAATAGATCACATTTTGGCAGGCAATGACATTTTCGGCATGATTCAGAAATGTGAAATAGATGAGGAAGGGAGACTGGACATTGGGAGCGACCACAACTGGATGACATTAACCTGATGGATCTCCGGAAACGTGACAGTTGGGGGGGGGGGTAGAAATGGATATGGAATGTAAACAAGGACTCAGATTGGGAAGGATACTGGGAGAGACTCCAAGTAGAACTTGCAGAATGGAAAACAAAATGGGAAGCAGAGGGTGGGGTGCTCCAAATGAGTGACGACTTGACTAAAAGAATTCTTAAAGTAGCACATGAAAAGATAGGTCGAAAGAGGGTACCCATTGAAAGGCTAGGAAATAGAATAGACGGAGAGCTTAAAGTTGCAATAAGTCAAAGAAAAGCGAAAAATAAAGCATAGGGATTGGCAAGGAAAAACAGACTTTCAGAAGATGAAATAGTAACAGTAACAAGAATATATTTGGAATATAGGAAAAATGTAGCAGACATGCAAATAGAAAGGAGAGCAAAAAAAAAAAAAAAAAAAAAACAAACAAAAAAAAAAACAAAAAAAAAAAAAAAAAAAAAAAAAACAAACAAAAAACAAAAAAACAAATGAACAAATGACTCAGAAAATAATATAATGGAAAGTGGAGCGGAGGGCTCAACTATTTTCTGGAAACAATTAAATCGGAATAAGAGAAAGAAAATACAAGAAATTACCCATAAGGGGAAGAAAACAGATATAAAAGAGGAAATTCAAGAAGCTCTAAAAGATCACTGGAATAAAATAAATGATCCACGCTGGGGACAGGGTGTTGTACCTCAAAGCCATGAAAAATACAGACGAGATTAATGGGATCATGAATTATGCCATAGAATAAATAACATTGAAGTTAAAATAGCAGTTGAGAGTTTGCGTCTCGGTTAGGCTTCAGGCACAGACAATATTTTAAGTAAATTCATCAAAAAAGGACCAGAAAAAAATAAAGAGAGCCTACAGATTCCTTTTAATACAATAATTGGTGAAAAACAAGTACCAAAATAATGGAACAGTCTCAGAGTTACCTATATTCCAAAGAAACGACCGGGAGGTAAACTTGATCAATGCAGACGTATTGCCATCTCTTCAAACATGGGAAATATTTTCAGTAGAGTAATGTATAGAAGAATGGGGAAAATGGTAGGACGTCTTGGAATGCGTTGAGAAATTCAGAACGGCTTTAGGCCCAGTTTGCGAGTAGGATATCACATGTTTACATTAACACAGATTTTGGAATGGGCTAGGCAAAAACGGCGGAAAATACACATGACATTCCTGGATGTGAAGAAAGCTTATGACAGGGTGTGGAGGGATGCTTTGTGGGAGAAACTCAATAGTCTTGGTTTCGGAGGCAACTTTCTTCAAATTTTGAAAGCTCTATACAGCGACATGGAATGTACATTAACATAAGGGGATGTAGAAGTTGAGAACGCACAGTTGAACATCGGATTAAAACAGAGGTGTGTGCTCTCCCCACTTTTGTTCGCATTGTATATTAGAGAATTGGATGACAAGCTCATGGAATGTGATAAGGGGTAAGAGTAAGAGGCCATAAAATACCGAGTCATTTCTTTACAGATAATATTGTGCCAATGACAGAATCTCCCAGAGAACTACAGGATGTGCTGAACATAGTAGGAGAATATGGGTTAAATGGAGACTAGAGTCTAGTACAGACAAAAGCGAAATCATGACCTTGGGGAAAAAACCAGATGAGAATAGGAAATGGCACATGGGCAAATTTCAAATTCTGGGAGGGGAGGAAACGCTGATCGAAATTGGGGAGGTAGATGCTTATGAATACCTTGGGATGAGGATCAAGACAACAGGCAGGGGAATGTTCAGATACCACATACAGAAAATTCAACAGAAAGTCAACTGCACAAAGGGTATGATCAAAGCCACAGCAAAGAATAGTTTTAATAGGACCGTCACAGCAAGGGTATGTTGGGATAGGGTAGCAATACCAGGTATGCTCTATGGTCTGAATGTAATTTTTTCACTTAATGTAGAAGACATTAAACAGATGGAAAAGGTACATAATGAAATGGGAAAATGGATTCTGGGTGCACCGCTATGTACTGCCACTGACGCAGTCCTTGGGAAACTAGGCTGGCTAAGTATCACTGACAGGATAGCAAAATCAAAACTAAACTACTGGGGATACCTGCAAGAGGTAGATGACAACAGATGGTGCAAGAAAGTATACATGGAGTTTAATAAAGAACAAACAAAATTGGTCAGACACATAGATGAGATTGCAGAAAAAAAGGGACCTAAAAGGACCGGATGAAGTTGAAGACTGGGAAATTTATGTTTGGAAAACAGTAATGCAATGGTGGGCAGATAAATGGAAACGGGGCTTAGAGAGAAAAATACATTAAAGGCATATAGAGTAATGGAAAAAACACAGAAAACTGTGTGTTTGGATTGAAGTAAAGGATTTAAAATATTATTTCAATGTAGGGCGGGGGTAACTAAAATCTTGAGAAGAGACAACAAAAATGGACACCAGCAAGCGACGGTAAATGTGAAGTATGTACAAAGGGGGGGGGGGGGGTGACGAAACTTTAGACCACTGGCTATTTTGGTGTACAGCGTATAATGAAGGGAGGGACAGGATTTTCAGAGAATGGAAGAGAGAAGAACAAAATTGTAAGAGCTTGGAACAAATTTGGGAGTTGGGGGAGGAGTAAAGGGCTGCATGGTTTTGGGGATTGGTGGGTGATCTCTCAGGGAATAAGAGAGGTATTAAATCAGAACTGGACTACCTGGTAGGATGCTGGGAAGAAAGAAGAAGTCTATATGAGGCAGGATATACTTAAATTAAATACAATAGATAGATAAGAGTGCGGGAAAGGAAGGGAAAGGTGGTAGCCCTTTTAAGGGCTCCTTTGGCTGTTCGTCTGTAGACTGTTCATCAGTGCAGGAACATGCCAAGGGAAGTGCCTGAGCCTTAGACGCGGGGTCGTGCGGGATGGGAAATGGGGAAAGTAATAAACTAGACAAAATTAATAACCCTCCGCTTAAATAATTAATAATGTGACACAAAGTCAAAAAGTGCACTCCCCAGAAAGGATCATGAATGGTCTTTCCTGTCCCTGTTGGGACCATCCTGACCATTGATTTTTCTCACCATACCTGTGAAATGTGGCCAGAAACTGTGCCAATCATGGGTATAAAGGCATAGGGTTTTTTCTGTCAGTCATGGATTCGCCATCACTGGTCAAACTGTGAACATCACCATGCCAAGGCTATCCAAAATGGACAGAGCAAGAGCCATAGGTCGCATTGAAGCTGGTGAGAGTTGCAGAGCTGTCACACGGGCAATGGGTGTGAACCACAAATCCATCAATGAGTTGTTGGGAAAATACCGAAACACAAATGATGTTGCACATTTACCACGCCCGGGAAGGCCAAAGCTGACCACTAGGCAACAAGACCATTTCATCATCAAGGCAGCACCGAGGAGTAGGAGCCACACGGGTCCTGATATTCAGAGCCAGCTGGAGAGAGCCAATCCTCACCAAAGATGCATGTCCATCCAGACTGTTCGTAACAGACTGCATGCTGCTGGTTTTAGGTCCCGGAGCATGGTGAAAAAGCAGCTTCTTACCCCACGTCACAAGGTAGCTCGGTTGCAGTGGACAAGAGAACATGTCCGTACAACACATGCAGGATGGAGCAATGTTCTCTTCACTGATGAGTGTTGCTTTTCCCTCCACAGAAGTGATGGACGTGTTTGTGCATGGAGACGGCGAGGAGAGAGACACGCTGCTTGTTATGTTCAGCCCACAGTTGCATATGGAGGGGGCAGCATCATGGTCTGGGCGGGCATCTCTGCTAATGGCAAGACAGACCTTGTCATCATGGAAGGAACAATGATAAGCAGACGGTACATAACAGATGTCCTGGAACCCCATGTTATTCCATATGCGGGTGCCATTGGAGACAACTCATGCTGATGCACGACAATGCCAGGCCACATGTTTCAGCTGTGGTTCCTGATTACCTGGATAGTGAGAGTGTTGAGGTGATGGAATGGCCAGCATGCTCACCTGACCTCAACCCGATTGAGCACCTGTGGAGCCATATGAAAAGAAATGTGTACCAGAAGATGGGTCCTAACTCACACTTAGCAGATCTACGGCGTTATCTTCTGGAGGAGTGGGACAGTATACCTCAGGCACTTGTGAGAAAGCTCGTCTACAGCATGCGAAAACGCTGCCAACAGTGCATTGACAACCATGGTGGCTACACATCCTATTGAATGGACATTTAAAAGTGCTTTATGTGACAAAGTGATAAGTCAATTTCTGCTGTATTGAACTCAGAAAATGCCTGAACTTTAAGTACAGTCTGTGATAACTTTTGATGCAACCAAGCACCATCTGTGATAACTTCTGATGGGACTCTGCACTCAGTTCATATGCATGTTTGAGCGCTCTACATGTACTCTTGCGAACTTGTGATTCAGACTTTGTCTGCTTATTGACACTGTGCAATGAAGCGTAACTTCATTTGATCAGAATTTCCTCTACAGATCTACTCTAAAGAGTATACAGAATCAAAGAAACATTGAATATATTCAAAATATGTGTGTGTTTTTTTTTATATAAGAATTGCTTTTAGTGGAGGTTTATTAATTTTGCCTAGTTTATTTATGAGCATAACAGATCTTTTTTTCCTTTTCAGGTCTCCTGTACCAACAGGACCACTGCACATAAGCGGCTGACCACAGAGTTATTATTATCATTATTATTATTATTATTATTATTATTATTATTATTATTATTATTATTATTATTATTATTATTATTATTGTTGTTGTTGTTGTTGTTGTTGTTATTATTATTATTATTATTATTTTTATTATTATTGTTACTATTATTGTGATTAGGGTCTGTGGCAGGTAATTTGTGATGAATGCTTGGTTATTTTAACCATTGACCACTCAAGCGTGACAGAGCTGAGCGTCTCCCTAAGACTGCCCGCATAACTGGACGCCGTCCGTCTGACGCATGCGCACTCGGTCAAACTACAATTACTCCCTCATTACACGTTGCTCAATTTACAGCTTCTGAAGAGGGGTGCGTTGTGACTGCTTGCTTATCTGTATGATAAAAAACACAATGCAGACCGTCCTGCGCTAATCATCTGTGGCCGTATTCACAATAAGTTTGATCTGACTCTTATTATAATCCTCAAATTAAAATCAATGTGGTTTGGGTCCAAAACTACTTAATTGTTGGGTCTATGTTTGTTTTTAATCCAGTACAAGTGCTGTATTCGGAGTTGCCCCAGCTCAGGGGATGTAAATTTGGAAGTCCACCAACATCAAAGCCACACCGAAAATATATGTGTTTTGTGACCACGGAACGGTCGCGTCTTGAACCAGCAACCTTCGAAACCAAACACTTAGCCGAAAATGGGAATCGCACTTACCATTTGCAAACAAATCCACATTCTTAAGATGAATGGTTCTGTAGCTGAGTTATACTGTCACCTAAGTTGCAAGCTTTTCAGGCATATGCTTACAGGTTGGGCATTAGCAGCTGCTCCCTAACCTCTCTGAGATGCTTTGGGTGAGAGTGGTGGCAATCTGCAGCATTTTGCGGCAAATTGAGAAGATTGGAGATCTTGCCATAGTTCGCTACAGTGTGCCACAGACGGGGCATTTCACTGTCCAGGCTTGGTGGCAGGTGAAATTCCGTGATTGCATTTAGTGGCATTCTACGGCAAAGTGCAGCAGGACCGGATTTCGCCGCAGATTGACACAAAATACCGCAATTCGCAACAGAAAAAGCCATATGCAGAAGAAAGGAAATAGTGGCAGAGCCCAAAATATAATAACATAAAATGCAAGTTTATATTATCATTTTTAGATTTTGCATTTACAGAAAATGTGAACTATACATTTTGCGGCAAGTCAATAGATAGTCTTCAAAACAATTGACGCCAAAAATGAACAGAAGGTATTGAGCGGCAAAATGTAAAGATAACAGAAAATACATAGAAATATTATCTTTTTACACGAATGTTTATCTCATATGCCCGCTTAATAAGTTCATGCTTATCTTGTACCATCCAAGGGATAATGGCCAGCTTCAAACTACAGTTTAAGTTGTAAATTATTGTCCTTTATATATGAAATAAAGAAATTATTTAACAATGTAGCCATGGTCCGCGGTTTTCATTCTCTAAATCCTGACTGGTTACATGACTTTTTAAAGATATCTTTGGAGGCATACAAAATAAGCCTTTTCAATGAAATTGATGAGAAAAAATCATTACGATGGCATCAGATGTTTTTTGGCAACGTTTTTCTTTCTGCAGCTGCTATATGCACCAAATTATGCTGGTCTTTGGCGTTATATATATATATATATATATATATATATATATATATATATATATATATATATATATATATATATATATATATATATATATATATATATATGTGTGTGTGTGTGTGTGTGTGTGTGTGTGTGTGTGTATATGTATGTATGTTTAGGGAATACGGACACCCACAATTCAACGCTTAAGCTAAATATTGTTGGACGCATAGCGAGACTTATGTGCTATTTTGTAAGGGATATGTATCTTCGTTTCACCCTTTTGCGGTCTATATATTTTGCACCGAGTTCATATTTTGAGGGTGAGTAGTATTTTTATAGTATATATTCTATTGGTTACGCAACAACAGTGTTACCTGTGCACAAATGGATTGAACTTAATGATGCATGTGTACTTTGTATAGATTTTATGCTTGAATCACTGGTAACAGGCAACGATGCTTGTTATTCTTTTTCATTCTAACAAATCTGATCAAGTAAATCCTTTTGATATTATATTGGTCATTCCCACGTATACTCGCTGTAGGCGACGAGTCCCGAAGCATATGCGGTAGGTAGAGACACATGTTCAGTTTTGCCCTCTGAAAGTACTTTCAGGACTTTTCATTTCTGATAGAATATCCGCTCAAATGTGCACACAGGCAAGAGCTAACTGCGTCAATGCATTTTCTTAACCTTACTCAACAAGAAAACATTTTGCTGACAAATGCAGATTATGGTAGTTAGCCACAGATCAACACATCGTCTTGGCGCTAGTACCATTGTGAAGGAGCACACAAATCCAAACACGTGTGGTTTCAACAGCGTTTCGGCTGCACGCAGAGAAAGCTTCCGGATTGGTAAGCTAGTTGCACTTGGGTAGTAACATGCGCACCCTTGTTTCTGAGTTGAATTGATGTTAATGAAGGTGAGTTTTTTAAGCATTTGAAAAGTTTGTTTTCACTTGTCTCTTCCAACTGGGAGCAAAGCTGGAGTAAAAGAATGTTTAGCAACATGCTAAATTTTGCTGTCTCTAGTAACTGTTTGGTTCAGCTTGTCCCTTTTCCAAACATTGATGTTTTGTCAAGAATTTGGGTCGTCTTGAAATGGTATGAAGATAGCTATTGTCTCGTCATATAACATTACGTGTTTACATGTTTCGTTAGGTACAGCTGACCTACAGGTGATAGGACGGATCACGAAATACTGCATAAAGGCTTCGGTAAAATATTGCGACCACACTGACAATACTCTGCCAAGACACTGATGATTAATTTGTGATATGATCAAGTATCCTTTCAGAGTTACTAGACACATATTTTGTGAAGAGCACAGTGCCATTTATTAACCCTTCCCCCCCTCAAACCGGCCAAAACCGGCTGGTGGTCAAATGTCGTCTGCTTCAGTGTATTCCACTAATTTCAACAGTTATGAAAAACAATTTGACTGAGAAATGTACATGAGACTTATCAAGATCACATGCCCCAGGTCAACAGCTTTCCTTGTCATGGGTTGGGCACTTAGTGCCTTACCCATGCCAAGGAAAGCTGTTGACTCAGTCTTAATTCCAGGGGGAAAGGGTTAAAGGGTGCATGTGTTCGATATACACGATATAATGAATGTTTTTCCCTACAGTGTATCAATAATCAAACCACAGTGTGTGTGTTGTTCACAATACAATGAGTGTTTTTCGCTACAGTGTATCAATAATCAAACCAGAGTGACAAAAAGTAAAAATCTACCACTTTGCATTAGGTAAAAGGACACAGTTGCGGGTCGCTGGTTGCACATCACAAGATGTCCATATTAGCAAAAAACACCATATTTTCATCACGCTCGCTTCAGCTTCTTTTTGAACAAGGTCGTTTTGTTTTAAACATATTTATTGGCAATTTAGAGTACAGTTAGCTGAGTCTGGACACACGTTTCGCCCACATGGTGCTATTGTGTTAATATTACCCGTCTGTCCACTCCAAATCTGAAAAATAAAAGGTCACTATATGCTAATATTCTAATTCTGGATTGATGAAAGGAAATGAATAGCGAAGTGCGTGTAAAATGACATGGTCAAGGAGCTCACCACAGCCACCCTATGGGGATACACCATAGAGTGCCATGTATCATTCCAATGCAATGTATAAAGAGGGAAGCAGCAGCTCCTGTATAAGTAGGTCCCATTCACATGCAGAGTTGTTTCCAAAACCAATCGAAACTGGCATTTATCAGTCACATGACTGGGGCTGGCGTGATTTGAGAGACACCTGAAAAATGTGTCTCGTCTACGTATGCAGCTTTGCAAATCTTTTTTTTTTTACTTTACGTCAACACTAACATTTACGTGAGGTGAGAATTTTGAACACCTTCTTGCTCGGATAGGTGAGCTGCTTAGTTCTTTGCTGTCATATTTTAATAAAACTCCAACAATTTACATTCATAAATATGTATAGATACTTATTCCTTTGAGTTTGAAAAAAAGGGGGGTTTTGATAATATATAGCGACACATTTGAACTGAAACATACAATCACATATAATCAAATGCATCTCATAATGTGACAGAAGCTAAAACAGCTTCCATTGAAAAGATCATATAGCAAGCCTACTTATGTATGCTAATAAAATTTAGAAAACAAGAAACCAGACCGATAGACCCGCAGTTATATATTCTTATGCAGCAACACGCATTGCAATTCTGTTTTATGGAAGCTGGATCACCCCAACCATCCATTCAATTCGCAAACACGTGCTACATTGAAATTGCCCAATATCAATAGCAAAACTAAACTTTGTACAGAAAATCCTTTACATTTACTCGAACGTGAACTGGTTATTCATAATGCAATTGAAAGAGGGGTATATATCGCCATTCATTACTTAACAAGATGTCCAAATGTAACCCGGCACGAACATAGGCTCATAGAAGGATTTTATATATAATGTATGTTTCATGTGGCAAATCCAAATATATTGAAAAGCCGATGAGCTGTGTAAATAATGCAGTCAATCATTGTTAACTGAATGCGTACCCTACGGTCACATCCGCAGGGAAATATAGAAGACAGTCATATATATATATATATACATATTGATAGACCACTCCCCTGAATAATTTGCACACATACAAAAAAAACAAGTATAACATAGGAGTAATGTTTACAAGAATACGTTAGAAACATCAACTTATGTTCATGAGCTGATTTGACTAGACATGGAAATTGGACACAGCACGTTTTACCTCGCTCTTCTTTGTTTCTGCTTGGCCACGATAACAAATGGTAAGTAATTTTCTCATTCATTTGCTTCCATAAGAGGTGATCGCAGACACAAGGTCCAATAGTTGATAGAGTCCTCACCTCAAGGGAAAATATTTCTACAATGGTCCATCTAATCATATTACACACACACACACTCACATATATATATGTATATAATATATATATATATATATATATATATATATATATATATATATATATATATATATATATATATATATATATATATATATATATATATATATACATATATATTTGTATTTGTGTGTATTTGTCCAAAACCACTTCCTAGGAGTCATTACTCTATTCCGCAGGCCGAACTCTTTACTCTTCATAAGCTAACCTGCATATATATATATATATATATATATATATATATATATATATATATATATATATATATATATATATATGCATATATATATATATATATATATATATATGCGAGGTAAAACGTGCTGTGTCCAATTTCCATGTCTAGTCAAATCAGCTCATGAACATAAGTTGATGTTTCTAACGTATTCTTGTAAACATTACTCCTATGTTATACTTGTTTTTTTGTATGTGTGCAAATTGTTCAGGGGAGTGGTCTATCAATATGTATATATATATATATGACTGTCTTCTATATTTCCCTGCGGATGAAATGTATAGACACCACAATACAGGGCTTGGCGGCGGTGATATCTTCTTTTGTGTCAAAAAGAAGATAGTCATTCAAGGTATGCATCACATTTTTGAGTAGTATTTCTGGACAGTATATGACAAAACTAATCAGTGAGTTTGGTATATATGCCTCTGTTTCTCTGTTTGACGATGACAGAGGATGTAATGCCACATTAGCAAATATTTGTTGCGAGAAAAAAGAGATTTCGTCAGTTTTACAATCCGATATCTTTCACGTTGAGCAATTAAAACAATCACTGTTTTGCAAAATTTGAATCTTCAGTCCAGTCTCTGGCTAACGAAGTTGAAACATTAGAACTGTAGCAACAGCGCTGACAAGTTAACCTGCTCACTGCAGTCATCAGTCATTCCCAACGACATGGATCCAAAACTGCCAAAGTAGTTAAACATTAGGAACGGGTGTCATAATACCGAAAGAAAATTCTAGAAGCAATAGTGGGTTGACCACCTCAATGGGGTGCAGAATGATCTAAAGTGAGCCAAAGACAAGTGGCATACAAATTCCAATGAAGATAAAGTACGTAAACAGAAGCAGCTTTGAGAATGAACGGAAAAATTCCGATTGGATAACGCAAAAGCTAAATGTCGTTATTGTAAATGTTAGAAATGTACCTTTGGAAAGGCAAATCACCTTTTTTATAAACCAGGAAAATTAGGAGCATGAACAGGACGCAACAAAGGCATACCCAATGAAGTCGCTTGTGCTCATGGCATATGAGTCCAGATCACGTTGTAGTTTCTTAATGGTAAAATGATAATAGTGGACTATTAAATTTTGCTATGACAACGAAGACAGATGGGAACCATAAAATAATCTTACTCGTCCTGCAACAGATTTTGCTGTAGATATGCTTTGAATAAGCCGATTCAGAAATGGAAATTAACACAAGCAGTTGACAAACACAAGTGGGGCGTAGTACCAAGCAACAGTGGCATTCTTTGGGAGTCCATTAAATTACTTTCAATGGATTTACTCCACAGATTTATGAGCTATTGTTTTCGAAACAAGAGCAGTACCGGCTCTGTGACAGACAGGTAAATTACCAACAATACACCCAACTTGGATATGCTATGTATCAACGCAAACTTGTTTGTTCTGCTGGGGACTAAACTGTGTAACAATTAAAGTTAATTGCTAAAACTGTATACTGTTTACAAATTTTCTGACGACACATCCATTTTCTAAAGGCACCTCGGTATGTGATGTATCGCATCAATATCATTTATGGTTTTCCCATACGTTCCAGCGACAAAGTGGGGTTATTAAACTTCAGTTTATAGACTTTGTGGTCAGAAGCTCAAGTACACCTGCAAGTATCTTGATCGAGTGGCCGCAAGCTAAATCCATAAAAGCCATACCTGTGCACTGTAATGGATTATTATAAAGATGTACAATTGAATCTACTTGAAACTTGAAGCCCAGCTGTACTTTAAAGACAACGCGGAGTACATGGATCATGTGGGTCATTTCAGTGTTGCAAACATTGCGCTAATAATGCGCAGTGGCCACACAGATTGTTGTCAACGTGTGGATATAGCCAGACCTTAGTTTTTCTGGCACATTTCAGCAACTGCATTCATTGTAGAAAGGGATGGAAATCATGATGGGATTTATATCTTCCTACACAAACCATACGCCTGACAATAGCTGTTAAATATAACTAAAGAGGTAGCATCCGAGTAACACAGTGTAGACATGTACGCTCACTGTTGTTGCACTGATGCCACCAATACATAGCGATGAGCCAACATCTGCAAATTACCGCAGTCAAGTATAGGCCTCCCATTGTGTCAACCCTCGTGACACATGTTTTTGCACCAGCAAATCAACATGTGGAGTTAGCACTTTATTTCAGGGCCAAGAACCCTCCACTTTACATTTATAACATGCTGCAGTATACGATAGGTCAATGCAGGAGTTTGCTTATAACTTAAGATCAGTCCTTTTGCTTAATTATATTATTATCATGACTCTTGATTTTGTTTCCTTTTGGCTCCGTCATGCGCACATCTTCCCATGGGGCTGGGGATGTTATGGGATGGCAGGTTGTTACTGACAGTATTGTTTATGTTACTGCTAATGGCACTTATATGTACATTTATTGAGGCAAAGACGAATTTATAATTAATAACTTCATCTATTTCACATTGATAGCATACTGCAGTATGCGTATTGGTTATTCCAGGACCTAGCTTATTGCTAAGGCATAATGCTTTGTTCATTGTATTATTTGCATCACTATTCCCTTTAATTGCTATGCAGTGTCGCCATGTCTGCGTCTCACACTGGGTATGGCGATGCCATGTGTTGCTAGATTGATACTGATTTAAAACACGGTTAAAGGCAGTTCAATTTAACATTTAACTACTGAGGCGAAGGTGATTTTTCACCGGGATGACTTCATTTACTGCCACCTAAGTACATGTATTGGCATGTAGGTACATATATGGCGATGCTATGTGGTTGCAGAGTGAATATTAATATTTCATTGTAGACATTGTCATAATTCGTTTCAGTCTACAAAGACACATGTTCACGCATAGATTCGTTATATTTGTATGTTAGTTATCGTTGCCTCCTGGTTCTAAACTCCAGATACACATACTTTAGGCCTGTAACAAAGATGTAATCTCAAAGCAACCTTTTCGCCTGGTTGCTAGCCTAATGTTTCATAATATTAGCACCCCTTTTTGGTGTGGAAGAGTATCCCGTACTAAATCATCACTTATGATGAAAGTGTAAATTTCTCCGATTTTCATTATCTTTGCTATCTTGCTTATTCCTGAGTCAATGGGTTACCCTTAACAAAACATGAATACGTTAGTTGGGTATAAATGTGAGCTTCTGCTAACTTTATCACTTTGGTCAAGTTTGTGTGTCTCCACTATTTCCCCACTGCTTGCATTAACTCATAATCTCTTCTTCCAATTTGTGTTACCTTTTGTCATGCTGTTATTACAACGACACAACTGCTTTGACAATATCTTTGTTCTAAACAAATCAGTGTTGCTGCTCATTATAATACATCTGATTAATTTGTATACCACATGCTTGATTCAATTTATCAAATATTTCAGAAAAGTATTAGCCATGTTCATAAATTTCAATCCAATAACGACAGCAAACAGATTTAGGAGTTACCAAAATATCAACATTCATCTTCCCAATACCAATTCCAAGAAATAAATTTCACTTCTGCCTTGAGACAGGGAGTCACCCATAAAAAGCAACTTGTAGTTTTAAACTGGTCCTCTCAAATGGCGGTCTAAATTAACTACATACTATAGTTTTTCCAAAACATATAGGCTTAACCACTTAAAACCAAAATTATTTCAATTGTGCCAAAGATAAAAAAATACTTGGTACGTTTGTCACTTTTTAGTCCTGACTTCTCAGTCAGCTGCCATTACAGCGGAGGAACAAAGCAGGCCTACATCGTATTTGTAATATATATGAATCTGGAACATCATAAACGCACTTTACCTGCATTATAACTATCAGTAGGAAAACACAACCCACAGCACAATAAACACACTTTACTTCCATTATATCTATCAGTCGGAGAACACAGCCAACAGCACAACATAGCCAATTACGTGTTTATCAAATATTTCAGAAAAACATTGTCCATATTCATAAATTTTAACCCATCAAAGGCAACAAAGAGATCAACGGTTACCGAAACACCCAAATTCCTCTTCCAATACCAATGTGAAGAAACAAATTTCGTTCTTGAAGGAAGACATCTCCCTATCTGATTGTAAGTTTTGAAACATATAAACACAAAAATTTCCCTGGATGACAAATAGCGTCCTGAACTCAATGGAATTTCGTGACAACCTGTATATAGAATTCAAAAGTACTCATATTGATTCTAAGTACCTGATACTTAAAATCTGAAAAAAATGTACAACAAAATACCTGACAGATATATCCAACAATTCAAACAACGCCACTATCATTAAATTTTCAACCGTTAAAAAATGACACCGAAAAGCCATCACCTGTTTTACGGATACACTTAATTTAGATAAAAATAAAAAATAAAAAACGATTTTCTATCATTTTTTTGTTATCAAAAGCAAATAAGAATCGAATTGAAGTGAAATAGCCGGCAGATATATTTTCCCCCCAAACAGTGGCCCTAAATTAAATGCCACAATAGACCAAGGAAATTTATGTCTCTTTCTCACATGTGTAAACCAAAGATGGAATGTCAATTTCACCTTAAATGATATTTCACCTGCTAAAAATAGAACCAATAATAAATATTTTTGATGTAAGTCAAGTTTTGGACATGATAAACTTTTGACCGAAAAAAAAAACAAACAAACAAACAAACAAAAACCAAAAAAAAAAACAAAAACAAAACATTTAGCTGCCATAGCAATCCTGCTTGCTTTCGTAATCAACCAATCTTTTCACAGTTGTATCCATACTGATAAATTTACACCAAACCCAAATTATACCAGTCTATGAAAAAGAAGATGAAAAATCATGAATTAGTATTGGCCCATTTTTGTGGTACCTGCCGTATTTAAAGATGTTAAGTAGGGAACTCTATAATCATCTTGTCCAACACAATGTCTTTTATACTTGGTAATATGGCTTGAAAATACTGCATGATACAGAAACTGACACTTTATGATTTGTTGATAGAATATATAAAATTCTTAACTCAGAATGCATTCGGTAAATTCGGCACCATTATCATAAAGATGTAAATTAGATCAAATAATGAAAGCTACATTGTTTGTAGCTTTTGAGACCAGAAACCATAGACCACATTGAAGTTAAGTATAGCACAATTAACCCAGCATATTGGTTAGATTCGCAGACACATGCATCGGGGATTAAGGTCCTGTTAGAAAAGTTCCTTCAAAACTTCTGAAGTTCATGTGATTTAAAAAATAAGACTGTCCAAAAAATACAAAAGACAATCATACTAACGTTTGACGGTGTGTTCTATTCTAGTGTGCTGTTATAAAATAATTTGAGGTGCTCTGTAGCAATGGAAAAACCACATGGAAGGCATATGAAACTTTTGTGGGGAGCTCACCTTCATGAAGATGTTTATTCATTTGTCCAGGTGAGTTAACGCAAAGGACGGGCTCCAAGTCAGCATCAACTGATGACGCTACTTCGACGGTATCCTGCCCAACTGGTTGGGCACCTGTCCAATGTAAATGTTCTTCAGAGTGCGATGGTGCCTTCATAAGGTCAGACCTCGTGTGTGTGGCCTGGAACATGGCGCAATATTCAGGCACACAGGTATGTTACCCATTGATGTGGTTTATTTCTTACCAGTAGTGAAAACTACGAATACAATACAAATAGTTTGGGATAACGGGATAACGGGTATCACTACAATTTTATTTCTGGATGCAGTGTGCTTCATAGATAATTAATCCGTTTATTATATGATACAGTTACAATCCTGCCACAGTTGCGTAAGACTAGCGACCTTCGTGGCACAGTGGCAAGGGATCAGCTTGTTCTCGTACTGCACCTGTACAGGGGCGTGAGTCTTGTTGCCCATCATGCTACGGGTAAGTGAGGCAAGCTGACTGTCTTTTTGTTACTGGGCCATATCTCATAGCGGCTTTTCCAAAATGGATATCAGTATTATCATATTGTTTGTCATCTCAAGCGAAAATTTCCTCGGGCGGAAAAGAGAGTATTAACATGATGCCCTGATGTGAAATTATGCAAACAATCCACTCTTCCCAGTAGATGACAGCCAGACAAAAAAAATAATAATAAAAAAACAGGTTACATATTCTTTCAAGATGTCCAAATAAGATATAATGAAGCACTTCAGCAGTATGGGAAAAACAAAAAAATCAAAAACAAAAAAAAAACAAACAAAAAAAAAAAAAAAAAAACAAAAACAAAAAAAAAAAAAAAACCCACAAAAAACCCCCCTGAGAATCTTTGTCTGTTTTATGTTAACCTTAAATCATTTTGCCATTAAATACCTTTAAATTTTCCAAGGACGACTCGTTTTTTAACAGTAATTTTCCCCACCCGCGATTGAATGTATTTAATGTAATCTGTCTTTACCTTTGTGGTCACTTTAAACCAAAAACGATGCGCTTTGAATTAATATAATCATGCTAAATTCATATTCTTTGTAAATCCAACTCTCTCATTCTAGGGACAGGGTTCCAAAAGAAAGCCGAATGATTCAGGCCAACAGCCTTCCTTGTCGCGTTTTGAGCTTGCAGAACGCCGAGGAAAGCTGTTGACTCATCAACGTTTCCATCACCCCTCTATTTCAGGCCGTGGTAACGTGCGACAATATGCAACACTTCATTTACACACAGAATCCACGGATTGAAACTTCACCCACATATCTCGTAACACCGCAAGTTGTGTGTCCAAAGCATTACAGTGTTGTTGGTTGCTCAATATACAACAAGTACAGTGAATTAAGCATATCGTTGTTGTGACGTGTTTTATGCACATTGCACTGGTGGTCTAGAATGGACGTTCAGACACGCGCAACTGTAACAAACTTGTATGGGCATCTAGAGTTTGTAGCAAATTCATTTTATTGGAATCAGCAATCTCTGACTGTATTATAAGTCGGCAATTATCGTCGTGTAAAAGGCGTGGCTTGGCTTCTGCTTTTGACCAAATATGTCCATGTTATCGTTATTCTGTTCAGAATGATAATGATAATAATAATAATGAAAATGATGATGATAATAAGAATGATAATAATTATAATAATGATAATGATGATGATAATATTC
This sequence comes from Hermodice carunculata, assembly GCA_964020975.1. NCBI lineage: Eukaryota > Metazoa > Annelida > Polychaeta > Eunicida > Amphinomidae > Hermodice > Hermodice carunculata. Next base: position 93,040,103 of record OZ026625.1, read on the forward strand.
ATATTAATAATAATAATTATAATTATAATATGTGGCGCTTTGGTGGTCTGCTGCAAGCCTAGAAAGGATAGAATTGGCCAATCTATTAAAAAAAATCCTCAGCAAGTTTACCACTTAATACAAACCGTCCCACCATGGCATGATTATGCTCAGCGTACCTGCAGCCTTTGCCTTCATTCAGTGTAGGAAAAATGATTGGGCCGTCATGGGCTACCTCCCCCCCCCCTCCCCCCCGTGCCCCACTCAGTTTCCCAGTCTGTCAGCGTTATTCCTGATTTCCGTCAATGGGAGTTTCTTCACAGGCTCCACTCCTAACTGCTTGCTGGTATTTCATGTATCATTCACCAATACCCACAGGCGCTCGTAACGTTCAGTCAGTCAAGCTTCCGTGCTAATATACGAGGGGGGGGGGGGAGGGGAGAGAGTGGGTAAAGAGGTTGGACCTGAAACATCTATGCGTTCAATGACCCGCGTAGGGCCATATCTGCAATACAATATTGTGTATTCATCTGTGTAGTCAATTGATTGTGCTAATAAGATGGTGGCAGATGGGCCTAAAATAACAACGTCGTCAGATGGAGCTCACATTTGGACCACCATCCCGCTTCACGTTTGGCATGATTCATCCGTTTCTGAACACACCAACAAGCTGTAACTCACCACTTTATACCAAAGCTATTTTCTACAGGTATATCACACAGATATTTCATTGAAATCCGCATATATCCACAGCAACATGCCTATAATTGTCGAAAATGTCCCACAAAATCCATGTCGGGCAAAAAGTCCGACATTCCAGCGCCATATTTAAACGGGTATCCCATCCTGAATCGAGTTCGTTCCGTCGCATTAGCCGTATGAAAAAACTTCTCAATCGTCAATCCAACCGTATTCTTTGATCCACGCGCGATCCAAATCCTGTTTTCATTTCAACAAATCGTGAAACCTGACCAAACGTGATTCCGCCAGTGCTTCTCGAATGCATCGAAGTGTTTTAGCGGCCATAATTTTGCCAGGACACAGACTGGTAGCCCAGCTGCTCTCTGATTGGCTACACCGACTTTCAGCCAATCAGAAAGCAGCTGGGCTGCCAGTCTGATTCCGGTCAAAAGTATGGCAGCAAAACAACTTGGACGAATTGGAGAGGCACTGACGGAATCAAGTTAGTTTGGGTTTCACGATTTGTGGAAATGAAAACAGGATGACTCGATTCAGGATGACATACCCGTTTGAATTTTGCGCTGGAATGTCGGACTTTTTGCCCGACATGGATTTTGTGGGACATTTTCGACAATTATAGGCCTGTTGCTGTGGACATATGCGGATTTCAATGGATTATCTGTGTGATATACCTGTAGAATATAGTTTTGGAATAAAGTGGTGAGTTACAGCTTGTTGGTGTGTTCAGAACCGGAGAAATCATGCCAAACGTGAAGCGGGATGGTGGTCCAGATGTGAGCTTCGTTTCGAACCTGTCTGTATAGGAGCTCCATGTAACGACGTTCTGGTTTAAGACCCATCCGCATCCGCCACCATCTTATTAACACAAATAATTGACTTCACAGATGAATACACAATGTTTTATTGCAGATATGGCCCTATGTGGGTTATTGAACGCATAGATGTTCCAGGTCCACCCTCTTCACCCCTCCCACCCCCACCGCGCATATAAGCACGGAAGCCTGACTGACTGAACGTTACGAGCGGTTGTGCCAATACCCATGCTAAACTTGCACTTTCAGTCATCTCCTGATTCTGATTTTTACTCGATCAACAAATTTTTAAGTTGCTTAATACTGGCATCGCACCATCATACGGAAGCAGCGCTGTGCTCTGAGTGATCTTTACATTTTGCCTCTTGTGCACTTGGAAACGAGTTGGTGCTTTGTCGGTGCTTTAGATTTTGAGATACCTGCCATGTCGTGGCCACCCGATGTACATGACAATGATTTGTATCATCCATTTGTGGATAACGGGTGAGAGCCAGTCCAACATATACTGTGCTACAGCAACATATCCAGGTTGTGGCTAACAGCCCAACACAACCCCAACCCTAACCCTAACCCTACTGTGCTACGGCAACACATCCAGGTTGTGGCTAACGCCGTAACCGTAACCGTAACCGTAACCCTAACCCTAACCCTAACCCTAACCCTAACCCTAACCCTTACCCTAAGCCTAACTTCAACCCCAACCCTAACCCTAATCCTGGGTGCTTGTCATTTGGTGGATATGTTAACGTATTGCAGTATACTGTGGGTAGGATGGCCGCTGTTATCCACACTTATCCACATATAGGTGGTAACCAATGTCCATGTGTACATTAGGTGGCACAATATGGTAAACTGCCGATTACGCTACTTTGCCAACCACTGTCAAACCTGTGACATGACAATTCATTTAGTTGTTTCCCTGTTTGGGAGGGTCTGACATATATACATAAGGATCACTTCGCTTAAGTTTAACGTCATCGAAGAAAATTTTGATTCTCGAGGAAAACTTCATACTCAATGTCAGAGGGTGCTTGCTGGCTTGCGTTGTGTTAAGCAAGTGGCAGGGATTTCAATATTCTATCGAGCATTAGGGCGTAATGCCTGTTCATGTTGTATTTGTATATTTTATACGCTATTGAGAATCGTTACAAGAAGGGTTTGAGTATGGCAGACACCCTTAACAACTCTAAGCATGATTCTATATTAATTAAACATTTTTTCTATTGAAGTGAAATACTCTCGACATCAATATCTATTGTATTTATAACAAAGGTAACCATAAAAAACACATAGAAGGTTTAAGTTGTCTACGTTTATATTAAGTAACATATTAGAATATACACAACGTGATATTTAAATTCAAGTTACATTCGCACTATTGAGAGTAAAATGATTATATTTAATATATATATATATATATATATATTTATATATATATTATAAAAGGTGGAGCCATAACCAGCCAGATGCAGTACGGCTTTCTCGGGGAGTCGGGTCGATCGACCAGGCAACACGGTCGTGCTCGGTGCCTACAGGATGTACCGCAGGAGAGGGGTGTGCAGTCCAAGCAACCTGTGCCTGGAAAGGTGGGACGTGCTGAAAGTCGCTTTTGTATCTAAACTTGCTTGTAAATAAAATATTCAAATTAATTTAAATTTTAAATCTGTTTTAGTCATATCTGCTTTCTGCCCCCCAAAATGTCTTTTTATCTACTTGTAAACGAACCTCCCAAAACTAAAATGACTTTTTGTAAGGGGTACAAAGTGACAGGGATGCAACGTATAGCCTATGGTCACCCAATATACTGTTCCAACTTTCAAAGTATTATCTGAATGTAACAGCATTTCATTTACACTAGACTCTTGGAAAAAGTCAAAGCAAATATTGTTGAAACCCAAATTGGACGCACTGAACAGTTCGTGTCAAGTTCAAGATGGATGCCCCAGAGTAGCATGTAGTCAGAAGATAAGTATTCTCATTTTTAACCTTGTTTTTTGCTTTCTTTAAGAAAGAAGCTTGTCTTTTATTTCTAGCAAATTTTGATTCCTTTTTTAAAGAAACAATGCTTCCTTCTGTGTTGTAGAAAATTTAGTGTGAGAATCAAAATGTTAGTTGATGTAGAATTCTTAATTCTGTCGTAAAGAAAAAGACATACAATTTTGAAGTAATGAAGCTATTTTATATTCTCATTATATTAATAATTGTATTATTATTATTCTTGTTTAGAGAGCAAAGGATATGCATTTTGGTATTCGTAGCAATCTTTAGATTAATTTTTTATTTCTTCAATATAAAATCCCACAGGCTGACTTGTTTTTCATTTTTTACCTTGCCTTCAAAATGTTTTCCTAATACTTGACATCATTCATTTAAGTTGATGTTTTAAGCAGATGCCCACACACAGTTATAATTTCTTATACCTAAATATTTGTTGATATTGTACGATTGACTAATCCGTGCTCCTCTTAAAATCTGGTCCTTCAAAGTGCATCCCTGAGACATATTTATCGGACTACCATCACCTTTTACTTTCTCTGGTGATTTCGGTTACAATATTATATGAGGTCTCACAATGAAGTATGAAGACAAAGACTCGTTCCTGCCAGTAGAGAAAGACCAGTATTTTTACAAAATGCTGACACAAGTAACAATTTTGTTTTGCTCGTTTTGGCGTCGATCGGCGTCATTGCTGTCATTCCCGAAATCACTGCCACGTCACTCGCAGCAGTAGCCTGCCAAAAGTGCTCGTCTGCCGATAAACACTCAGTATTAGGTTGTAAATTGGGAAAGCTTATTGACTTATGTTTATCACATATGTTTATCATAAACTTGAGTTTAAACTGTACGTAATTAAGCGCGCGCGAAAGGGACCTCCACGCACTATTCTGATTTAAAATAACACCCACCAAATCATTGTTTTGCGTATTCATTATATTCATATAATTGGGTATACAAAATTTTGTTTATCCTCTTTTCAGTTAGAATGTTTGTAACCCATCAAATATTAACTGTCATGTCCGAAAACACACACACACACACACACACACACACACACACACACACACACACACACACAAAACCTGTCATTCTTTTCTTTTTTTTTAAGCAATGCTCTTTTGTCGGGTAGCACAGCTATAAAATCCATTTGCATCTGTCGTCTGTCTCTATGATAAACTTTTTACCTCAGCTGACTTGTCAGTCACCTGAGCTTTTTTGAGGGTCCGTCGTCCATCTGTCGTCTGTCCACAAATCACATTTTGACCTCCTGTCCAAAACTGTTTGCCAGATTCACTTCAATGTGCCTGGGGTGGGTCTTTACCATTTTTTTTTTAAATGGTTACGCTTCTGACATACTTATATCTTAATAATATAATAATTCCAAATCAGAGAGACAACTCCACTACTAGCTCTGCTACCATGCCAAGTTTGAATATTGCAGCTTGCATGGTGTCTGAGAAAAATTACAAAATCGACAAATTATGTAGCGGAGAAGAGAGGAAGAAGAAGAAGAAGAAGAAGAAGAAGAAGAAGAAGAAGAAGAAGAAGAAGAAGAAGAAGAAGAAGAAGAAGAAGAAGAAGAAGAAGAAGAAGAAGAAGAAGAAGAAGAAGAAGAAGAAGAAGAAGAAGAAGAAGAAGAAGAAGAAGAAGAAGAAGAAGAAGAAGAAGAAGAAGAAGAAGAAGAAGTGTGGTGGCACCCAGACATAATATTGCCTGCTCCTGTGGACACTCTTACAATTTCCACAGTCAAACTTATGTGGCATAAAAAAACCCATTCCATAATATATGCCTGCGTTGTAAAGTTCCAGTCTAAATGAGAAAACATTGAGACTATCATAATGTTTCAATGATAAAAGAATGAATTGATCATGAAATACATTACTTTGACATGCAGGTGAAGTGACCCGAGCTACAGGAACTCAAGCTGCTTCAGGCAACGATGTACAAGCCCGCGTGTCTTGTCCAAGTGGTCAGACAGCCATAATGTGTGAATGTGATAAGCCATGCGATGGAGCCTACATGGATGCCAATAAAAGCTGCACCATCTTTGCTGCATCAGCAATGGCAACGAAGGTAATGGCAACTTGTTTGTTTTAATATGTATGGCCTTTTGGCTAAGGACACAGCGACAAAAATCAGCCAATCAATCAATCAATTAATCAATCAATACTAAGAGGTGTCTTGTGAACTGATGATGTCATGAGAGGTCATAATTTCATGTTTCCACTTGAGCTGCTATTCTAAGATGGCAACATGTAGCCCCAGTGGCAGAGAAAGTAGCAACTGTAAACGTGATCTAGGTATATGCGTTAATCCAGGACATGGGGTGAATCTTGGGAACTGACAAGTGTTTTTCCAGCTTAAATAATACCCGTAGGTCCCTTTGTGATTGTTTAATGTATGGAATAATTATTGTTGCCGTATATCAATACCACCTGTGGGCCAAGTATGATATTCTTGTCATGTCATCTCCAAAAGCACTTTGGCATGATTTCAGCAACATGGCGGCCCCCACTACTTATAGCAATCCACACATGGCCGCCTCCACTACTTATAGCAATCCACACATGGCGGCCCCCACTACTTATAGCAATCCACATATCCTGGTCCCACTCATCTTCGGCTAATTTTGTGTCCTACTTGCTCAAATAACTTGGGTCATTCCATGCACCATTAGTGTCAATAAGTTTCCAACTTCCTTGTATATTTTCATCCTGGTAGCTTTCACCTTCCTTGTATTTCTCTCCCCGGTACTGTCGTTGCTTGGCTTGTGTGTCTAGCCAGCACCAAGCCATCACTGTGGGTATGTAGTAACACATGGGGTACAAAAACAATAAATGCATTCTCTGCCATCTGTTCACAAAGACGAGAGTCGTGTCAGGGGAGACGTTAATATATTTTAGTTTTTGCGTAATACATCGGCAGCATATACCAACATGTGCGAAGCGCTACAAGGCCCAATACAATGCAGTCACCAGACATAGTGCGTTTGGAAACAGCATTGGTAAAATCAGGAAGTACCAAGCCGTTGCAAAGGTCGAAGGCTATGCCTATATCTCCTTTTTTGGATTTGTTCCGACAATGGCCAGGTAATAGCGTGCTATCAGATGAAAAGCTAAAACTTAAATGTATTACATTATTTGCGATTGCTGTAATGTTGCAATCATCTGACATCGCGCCTGCAGACGTGCATTTTATTCCAAGGTCGAATGCTACACGTAAGAATATTAAAACTGAGATTTATCAACCAATCTATAGGGTAATAAACTGTTCATTAACGACTGGTATATTTCCCGACATTCTCAAAATTGCCAAAGTTATTCCTGTTTACAAAAAAGATGATACTTCCTTGTTTGAAAATTATAGGCCCATTTCCGTTTTACCGGCAATATCGAAAATCGTTGAGAGAGTCATGTATGATCAAGTTAATCAATATTTTCAGTCTCATAACCTCCTCTATAGTCATCAGTGTGGATTTAGGAAAAGTCATTCAACCGAATATGCAACAATAGAGCTTGTTGATAAAATTCTCACTGAAATAGACAGAGGGGAAATCCCAATTACTTTATTTATGGACCTCTCAAAAGTATTCGATACCACAGATCATGCCACCTTATTACAAACGTTATCTTATTATGGAATAAAGGGTACTGCTCTTGATTTATTCACAGGTTATCTTTCCAACAGAAAACAGTTTGTTGCCATTGGACAATATAAATCTGATTATGCTAACATCCAAACTGGAGTTCCACAGGGGTCTATCCTAGGCCCCCTGTTATTTATCATTTACATAAATTACATAATGCTAGCCTCCGCATCTTTTGAATTTATCCTTTATGCTGGTGATACAACGTTATTTAGTACCCTCAGTATTTTCAACTCTTTTCAATCCGTTGAGGAGGCCACATACCATATTAATACTGAATTAGCTAAATAGCATCATGGCGTAAAGTTGACAAGCTTTCTCTCAATATAAAAAAAACATGCTTTATGCTATTATATCAACCACAAAAACATATTACTATTCCAAATCTCCAAATTGAAATAACAAATTAAATGTGTAGATGAGCTCAATTTTCTCGGTATAATTCTAGATAAACATATGACATGGAACAAGCATATTCAGAAAATTGCTTCAAAAGTTTCTCAAATAGTTGGCATAATGAATCGACTAAAAAACTTTCTTCCCTCTCATATCTTACGTATAATCTATAATTCGTTGATTTTGCCTAAATTGAATTATGGTCAGCTAATTTGGGGTCACAAGTATGAAAGATTAGAAAAAATTCAGAAAAGAGCAGTACGTATCATTGATCATGATAAGGAAAATGCCCATACTGATCCTATATTCAGAAGTCACAAGCAGTTAAAAATTCAGGATATTTATACTTTATAAATTCTAAAATTTTACTATAAAATTGAGAATGGCTGAGTTCCTTCTTACTTTTGTCGACGTTTTATCTTACCAACATCTTTAGTTCATGACCATGATACTAGAAATTTTTTTTATATACTCCAGACACGTCGTGTTTTTGCTACTAAGTGCCTAAGGCATGAAATATTACGTGCCTTAAACTCCACATCAGATCAAATTAAAGAAAAAGGACATACCCAAAGTTATTTCGTTTTTTTCTAATTGTGCCAAAGTATCGTACTTAAATAATAATGAATCCACATGTACAATCCGTAACTGCTATGTCTCCAACTAAATTCGTATTCTGATTTCAAACACACTCTTCATTTGTCCCGGTTGTACATTTATAATGTACTTATCTGTTAACTTTTTTTCTTTTTTTTGGGGGGGGGGGGTGGGTGGGTGGCGCATATGATAGCGATCTTGTGAAGATCTTAATATGCGTCTCCCAGACCAATATGTATTTGCATTTTAATTTCATCTGTATTACCATCTTATATTGCTATATTGTTACTTGTAATGATATTATTGTGATGCTTTGGTCGAATAAAAAAAATCCTAATTCCTGATTCCTGATAAATGTGTGTCCGCTTCCCAAAATGTACAATTCTATGAGGACCACATGGATATATATTTACATGACATAAAAAATGATTACCAGCGTGGCGGTTTCAAAATTACCGTCCCCAAGTCTGGAGAGAATCAAGTGTGCCTTGTGCGCACAAACCAGGGTCGCCAAGGGCCCAATAGGTTTTTTGTGTCTTTAAAGAGACCCTACAATACAATCATGTCACAGACAGTGGCACGGATTCTTACCGAGGCAATTTCCCAAGCGGGTCTAACTAGTTACTCAGCTAAAGACTTCCGACCAACCGGGGCCACTCCAGCCGTTCAAGCAGATGTCAGGGACCACTGCGTTATGAAGGTAGGCAGATGGCGCTCAGGGGATGTATTCCGCGAACATTGCGTTCATGCGAACTTCCCCGAGAACTTCACACACATTTTATTTAGTAGTCGATAGACTAATGCACTAAAGATTTGTGCATGTCAAATTATGTCTTAAAATATAAGCCATATCTCACAGGGCTTGAGACATAAATATTTGGTATATATATACTAAGTCTCACTATGGACCAACATACATTATAGGGCATTAATTACAGGAACCAAATTTTCCAATTGGTCATTGCTCATCAGGTGTCCAAGTTGCATGTTATAATAAGCTAGTGTATCATCTATTTTCGTAATTAATGCTTCTCTCTATATATGGCAAAATAAAACATATTAACGTCTCCCCGGACTTGACTTTCGTCTTTGTGATGTGTAGTCTGTCAGGGGGAGATGCTGTTTATAGCTTCAGGGGCTCGATTACGTAAGTACTAATCGAGCACATGCGTCTTTCTTGTTGGTGCAATGATATATGGGAGCGTTTCTATCCTTTGCTTCCACATATCCTCCAGGCATAGATCTTCCACCGTCTGTTGGGGAGCGGCTATGCCACCAGGCCCCACTGTTGTATGTACTGTGGCCGATTCGGTTTCCTGATCGGCGTGGCAGTGCTCGTGCTGATGAGATCGGTCATCCAAGGTTGGCTGGGCCAATACAGAGCTATAAGTGTGGCTTTGGCTCCCTGATTTTTTACCAAGTTTAAAACATTGGCTATGAGCCGAAAAGGAGGACTTGCAAAATTGTTTTCCCTCTCCAATCTTGCGACAGTGGGTCTAACTCCCCAGCGTCGGGGTCGTGACATAATGAGTTGTACCTTGGAAGTTGCGCATTGTGAAATGCTGCAAACCGATCCGCTGTATGTGGCCCAAAGTGAAAGTCTATTTGGCGAAATACTTGTCCATGCAGCATCCAGCCTTAGCGATCTGCTGTGCGCGATAACTGGTCAGCAGTAACACTGTCCTTTCCACGGATGAAGCATGGCACTAAACTTATGTCCAGTTTGTATGCTAGAGCCCCATACGCAACTATTGTTATCATCTGTAGGAATTAAAGAATGTCGAGATGATGGTGCACAGGCTGGGGGTACTGGCAGTGGTTGTGAAGCAGATCCAGATGTACCCGATCGATTGGCCTGTTTGCCACAATTTCCACCATCATCAGTTCCAGCGCATGTTGTGTCTCTTTCAACCACTTCTAGGGGTTTTGCCCAATCTGTATATGGCACATGGGTAATTTACCTCAGGCATGGTACCAAACCAGTAGGAGAGAATATGTAGTGCGCCTGGAATTGGCTATATTGGTACAAAGAAAATGCTGTAATACAACCAACAGAGTTGAAACTTGTGGTCAAAGGCTGGATGAACAGAGTCAGAATGATGTACTGCAAATAGAAATTTGTAACAAGGAAATCAGTGATAGAGCAGAAAATGGTGTGGATATAATAACAGATGCTCCGAATTGTTGGCGTAAAGATGCACAATTCACCAATGTGGTATACCTCGGGGGAGCATACTCACAAAGTTTTGAAGCTTGAGGCCATGACAAAGGACGAAGACCCACATCCACAATGCCATGAGCATGAGGAAGCCAAGTGCATATATACATAATTGGAAGAAAGAAAGTGCCCTGTTGACACACATGCACACGCTAATTATGCATGTGAGAATAGATATTTATGAGAGGAACCCTATGTGCGAAATGCCAATAATACTTGGCACGTTACAAAGGAAATAACACGTGACTTCAAGACAATTGCAAGAAGCTGCAAGAAAATTAAAGGAATGGCTAGGCATCCTGAGCTTTCGGATAAAGTAGCTTCAATTGCATTCACACATACTGGTCGATGAAGAATTTCTAGGGCAGTCCCAATGAAATTAAGCCCCGAACAGTCAATATCCGGCAACATAACAAAGGAAACCAACTACAATGGCTCCCAACATCTGTCTGTAAATCTGTGCTTCACTATATACAATCCAAAACGCGAATCCCTGATCCAATTGCCGAAGAAAGGTTGGTCAAGTTTGCCCACTGACTTTCTATTTATCGAAAACCGAAGCACTGTGTACATTGCAAAGATACACACTGTGTGAAGCCTTTTAATAATACCATTCTCTAGTACCACGATAACAGAATAGCATTTAAACCTGATGCATACAAACCCAGTGTATTTTGTCAATTATTGACTGGAACAAGAAAGCAGATAGGAGTCAGCATCCTCTAAAATAGATGAAGATATGACATCACCATGCAGACAGGAGGAAATAAAGATTGAAATGACCAAGATGTTCAACTTCCGTGAAGCCGTATGGAAAAAGTGGATTCAAACATTTAATTACTAGACTGATGGCCTCCATGTAACAATTTGGAAGTGTACGTTTTTGCTTTCCTATGTCCTCTTATATATATTCAAAATGTTTAAAATTATAGGTCTATTTCAGTAAATTGAGTGTGTCACTAAAATCCTGAATGAAACGCAGTCATAAGAAGTATTTTCCAGTTTGTTTTTCTTTCTTTCTTGTTTTTTTTGTTTTTGTTTTTTGTTTTTTGAAGAGGAGATGAGCAGTAAAAATTTTAATTTTATGCAGTCATTTAATGTGTTCTTGATAGAACAGAACAGCAATTTTTAATAAAACATAAAATCATGGAAAGCATGTAGATGTTGATTCCTTTGGGGGTATAGCAAGGGTGCACAGTTGGCTGAGCGGTAAGACGCTCGCCTTTCACCTCTGCGACCCGGGTACGATTCTCGTCCTGGGCAGCATGTGGA